>JBAIZL010000186.1:432500-572500 GCA_036971475.1 Prosapia bicincta | reverse complement strand
TATGGTATTATCTCCTGCGCATTTGAGACGTTGTAATTAGCTACATATACTGTACAAATATTTTTGTCTCAAGTATTGTTAAAAGCATGCTGCATGATATGGCTAGAAACTAATTTGTTTCTGAAATTAAGTACCGTAGTAACATATTACGGTAATAATAACTTCTACCAACCAAACATTCGCGAACTAAAAACCACCAGAAAGAAAAAAAACTACCTGCTTCACAGATTAGACGAGCAGAGTATTAAACAGTAAAAGTGACATTTCAGAAAAACAAACAGATATAATAAGTTAGAGTATCATAAAAACGTAAGCGAATATTCAAACTAAAAATAAAAATATTCAAACTAAAAATAAAAGTAGAGAAACTTGTTATTAAATGAAGGTTTATTGTTTCAAAATTTAAAAAAAAACACACTAATTTTTTTTGTTTTATATGGTATTTAATTTTTAAAAATTATCAAAGAAGGAAACCATAAAGGAAAAACACAATAAACATTTTAAAGAATGTATAAAAGTATCTAATAAATAAAAATCTCTTGAAAAAAGAAACGATAGACAAAAAACATATTAAACATTTTAAAAATGTGGTATTCAGTTCTTTATTTAAAAAAATAATATTAAAATTATCATGTTTAAAGAAAGAAACCACAAGCCTCGAGAAAGCGAAAGAAATAATCGTTTCCTGGATAAAGATTTGTATAGGTAGAAATACTGTAATTGTACAAAGTTACATTTAAATATTCATGTGTCAGGAAAGACCGCACCGTGTGTTCCTTTGAGTTTGTATTTCACAATTTACGCCAGAATAAATTTAAATAGTCAAATGACCTACTTCACAAAAAGCAATGCAACGGGGTAAGTAACAATCTTATAATAACGATTCAGCGAGAATCTTCAATCCATGCGTCATTGCTTTTATAAAGAATATTTATGTGGAAAGATCTCTTTTCGGTTGTATCTCAATCCACAAGACAGATACCCACAAAGTGGAAGAAGAAACCGCCTCCGATATATATTAAATCCATTTGTCTAACGTTTATGTAGTATAGTTCCTCCGTCGAGGTATTGTTTGCAAAATGTATTTCATAGCGTGTAAAATACAGTCCTGTAAAAGTTGTATTAATTCACTGTTTATGACAATAAACCTTGGCATCCGCTGGTAAAAACCTTATTGTAATTGCCCAAACTTTATGGTAATTAAAAATACCTCATAAATCTAAATAAGGAAACACTATTTTCAATGCGTGTGTATTCAATATAATGGTTAATTATGGTTTATGCATTAAAATCTGGTTTATTGGGGTGTTAAATTTGTCAGTTAGGTTAGCTCTCTGGAAACTTACAACAAAACATTCTCAAGCATACTTATTGAAATTTTTAGAGTATTTTATGATGATTTTGTTGAGAAAAATGTTTATGTAATTTATTTACAAAATACATAGAATTGTTTTAAAACCTATATGTATGAATATAGTTGCAAAATTGATTTTAGGGAAACACTTATTGGTTTTATTTTAAAATGTTTTCGTTTAAGACAGAGCTAGTATTTCGTTAGACAATAGTACAATATTCTTTATTTCAATCACTGTTTGAAATAACTTTTCACACTGCTTGATGTTTATTTCTTAAAATACGTTTACGTTTTTTAATAGTAAAAAAAAACAACTATATGAAACTTTTATGCACCCAGATAGAGTTTTTTGATAGTTAATCTATGTTAGGAGCTAGTACATTATTTCCCTTAGACCTACACCATATTTTTCTATTACTACAGTATTACTTTACGCTTTATGATGTGTACCTGTGTCATTTAATAAAGAGAATTCATGGTCTCTATGAAGAAATTGATAATGCAATGTGACCCTGAAGAGGAGTCAGACAGACAATGAATCTTTCGCACTTGAGGCGTCTAGTTTCATAGTCAACCTCATCACATGTTTGGCCATTTTTAGTTTTCTAAGGATTTGTCAAGTCCAAAGTGACTTTAATAAAGGAAAAAGTAACAAATAATAAAAACTAACTACATTATACTGATTTCTTACCGCAAAGTACGAGGTTAGTTTAAAAATGAACTAAGTCATTAACAAAACGCAGTACATTTTATGTCGTCCACTCCTCATCGGACTTCTTTGTTGTTGTTATTGCAAATGCTGTTTTTAGTGGCTTTAGTTTTAACTGTTGTTTGTAAGATTGTCAAAAGTTGTACTTTGCGATAGTTGTTGGTTTATAAATATGGATGTACATCCTATTGAAAATTCAAAATCGGAATTTTTAACGTTAGAAAACAAGCAAGTACTATTTGGTTTACATTTAACTTCGAAACCAACTACTCCAAAGCTGCCTACATCACTTAAAAAATCTTAAAGTTAGTATAAAAATGAACTACATCGAACGGGTTTAAATCCAGCTCATCCAGATTTAAATTGGTAATAATTCAAAAATTAAATCTTGACAGCATTGTTACTTTATTATATTATGTGCATATAAAAAAAGTAAAACAGAAAAAAATAATAATAATAATATGAATAATAAATTCTGAAGTTATAGTTTTCTGTGTTTTCTGAAACTTTACGTCTAAGTAATGTAGACCGGTTTGATACCAGACAACTCACTTGTATTCCACGAAGATTAGTAAGGATTAGTAAGTTGAGATAGCTTTTAGTGTATGCTATGATAGTACTGACTGATGACAGTAAATAATTGTAGTTATAACATAATAATGTTTTAGTGAATAACTGTTGTATATTCAGTAACATTAAAATGTTCACAATTAGCTATGAACACATGACATATTAAAACTTGAGATATCAAAACCTGCGAGCACATTAGCAGTTTACTCACGACACACGTGTTATAACAGCCGTTCTACAACATACAGTATAATATAAAATCAGTTCCTGCAGGAAATATTTGATCATCAAAGTTAGGCTACATAATTTCATGCAACACTTATGTATAAGGATATAGTTGTGGTATACAAATATATATATTACCAAAAAAATCGAAGGTTTAGAGGATTAACAGTTATTAATGTTTATCAAATGGAAAACTACAACAATCAAGTTAATATGTAGGACACTTCACATCGGCGTTGCCTCAAGGGCATTAAAGTCACTGCATCAACCTCTGTGACGTATTTCGGCCGAGCTAACCGATGTGTGCTCTTGGCAATAAATAGAGGCAAATTGGATGACTTGGCACGTTTACGAGCGTCATAACTTCTTCCTGCAGAGATTGTTTTTAAAATCTGTATTTCACAAACAATTCATTGGACATTATGTTGCGAACCGGTTTTCCGCTTGTTTTACAACGTTTTTTGTCACGCTCGTTATAACAGTTACATTTACGTATCGTTTTTAAACTGCCCAGCAATTAATAAGTTTGGTGTTCGCGATGAGATGCATTGAATCAAACCTAGTAAACTAACTTCTAGTTCGGTATACTTAATGATAATATTTTAGTCACCTACGATAATACTTTTTCTCATATACTAATATGCTTTGGGTCAAATAAGAGTCTAATTTCACTTACTTAGGAATATTTAGTTACTAAAAAATAAGTCTTCAATTTCACACACAATAGTAAACCTGAACTCACAGAAGAGTGAGCTTTCAGTTATGTATGAACAATCTGTGACTAACAAATAAGTCTACATTGAGACACACACTACTTACTAGCCAACGCCCACCCTTGGCTGTAGAGCCATTTGGTGACGCGCTGACCAGTAGAGACGATCTGCCCGGTATACTTCTTCTTCTTCTTGAATGGAATTGTCAAGTGCCGGACATGCAGCGAGATGTTCTGCGTCCATTATAGGGTAGCCGCGCAGTTGACAATATGGTGTTGGGAGAACTTTGATGCGAATTAGATGGGCTGCCAGGTAATCATGGCCTGTTTTCATGCGGAATGCAGCAAAAGCAACATCTAGCGGGAGATTGTCTCTAACATTCCCAGCGGTGACAAGGCTTTCCCATTTTTTACTAGCTGCCTCTTGGGTTAGATGCTGTCGGACCCACTTCTCTGTTGCAGCACTTATTTGCAGTTTGGAAGATTTTACAGATGGTTGGCACCCAGGTTGCTAGAGTGTAGTTCCTTTCCTTGGTAGTTTGTCAGCTTTTTCATTTCCGAAAATGTTGACATGACTGGGGGTCCATTGAAGTCTGATAGGCCATCCTTTTTGTCCGAGTGTATGTAGAATTCGTCGGCACTCTAGTGTTCTTGGGCAATCTGTTTCTGTGTTACTTGATAGGTTATGGATAGCTGCCTGGGAATCGACCAAAAAAACTTTGTTTATAGGCTGGTTGATCTGCTCTAGCTCCTTAGCTGTGGCCAAGACTGCAGCAACTTCACCGTCGTAATTGCTGAGAGGTCCACCCACTGGGATAAAACCTTCAAATAGTAGACAAAAGTAGCCTTCTCCTGTTTTCCCTGTTCGTGGTATCGAGGATCCATCGGTGTATATGTGAAGCCATTTATTCAGAGGATAGTCTTCGGCTATGATTTGATTTACTGCTTTTTCTAACTCAATGGCTAGCGATTTCTGTTTTGTAAGCTGATGGATTTTTAGGTTGAACTTAGCTTCCGTAAGTTGGTTGAAAAACTCGTTGTGATTGAGGAGTGGAAGTGGTTGAGAGGGGGGGGGACTTCGTACTTAGTTGCAAGCTCTTTAAACACTTCAATGGGAGTTTTCTGTGTTGTAAGCCTAGAGGCAGGTTGTTTATAGTTATCCCATTTGTCTTTGTAAACGCGCTTGTTTCTTTCCCAGAATTTAAGTGCAGTTTATTCCCTGTGGACCTGTAGTGGTTGGATATTAGTCTGAGCTTCCATTGCCGCTATGGGCGTTGATTTTGAGTAAACCTAAACTTAAAGAAGAGTGCACTGTCACTTACGTATGAATATTTTGTTATCTCAAATAAGTCTACAATGAGACATATATGTGAGCACACCTGAACTCACAGAAGAGTGTACTTTCACTAAATATGGATATTTTGTGACTCACAAATAAGTCTACAATTAGGCACACACTTGTAAACCTGAACTCGCAGAAGAGTGCACTGTCCTTTACGTATGAATAATTTATGACTAAGAAATAAGTCTACATTGCGACACATATGAGCACACTTGAACTCACAGAAGAGTGTACGTTCACTTACATATGAATATCTTGTGACCTCAAATACGTCTATATTGAGACACATATGAGCACACTTGAACTCTCAGAAGAGTCTACGTTCACTTACATATGAATATTTTGTGACCTCAAATAGGTCTACAATGATACATATATGTGAGCGCACCTGAACTCACAGAAAGCTGTACGTTCACTTACATATGAATATTTTGTGACCTCAAATAGGTCTACATTGAGACACATATGAGCACACTTGAACTCTCAGAAGAGTGTACGTTTACTTACATATAAATATTTTGTGATTCACAAATAAGTCTACATTGAGACACATATGAGCACACTTGAACTCACAGAAGAGTGTACGTTCACTTACATATGAATATTTTGTGACTTCAAATAGGTCTACAATGAGACATATATGTGAGCGCACCTGAACTCACAGAAGAGTTTACTTTCACTTAAGTATGAATAATTTGTAATTTACAAATAGGTCTACATTGAGTATAAATAAACTCTCACAGCGTACATTCTCACTTACAACCTAGTACATTTGGAAAAACGTACAGGCCGTCAAAGTTATGTTAGCGTGATGCGCAGAGACGGATTTGGTAAAGATACGATGGTGGGGAGAAAGAGTAGGGCGGGTAGTGCGGTAGGGGAGGGGGCTTTTACAGCTGACTTGCTGGAATGCACAACACAGCAAATAGTACCGTTATCGCTTTAGTTTGTGTGACAGTGTTTATGTGTTTAGTGTATCGACCAAAACAGTATTTTTCAATACTAAATATGCCTCAACCGCAGACAACAAGTCTGTTCGGCAAAGGAGTGGCGCTTAGAAGCCAAACTAAATGCATTATTATTAATGTATTTAAAAACATATATTCTGAAAATCCCAAAATGTCTTGCTCGGTAATTCAAGACCGCGTAGCTAACCTTTGTGGAATATCTGTTCATACATTTAGGAAATTATTGACGGAGGAAGAACGACTAGGAGAAAACGAAACATTTAGAACACCAGGTAAAATTCGTACAAGAAAAATTAAAAAAGTCAACATCTATGATTTTCAAAAATGTGCATTACGAAAAATAGTTCTTAATTTTCATACGACTCATCACGCGCTTCCAACATTGAAGAATGTGCTAAAAGTTTTAAAGCTTAAATATCCGGAATTAGAATTTAATTTCACTCATGAAACTTTACGCAAAATTTTAAGATCCATGGGATTTAAATGGAAAAAAACTGAAAATAAAAGAAGGGTTATGATCGAAAAACATGACATACGCTTTAAAAGAATATGCTATTTAAATAAAATTCGACAGTATAGAGCGGAAAATAGGCCAATAATATTTTCAGATGAGTCTTATATTCATTCAACGCATGCCACGAATTTAGCATGGACTGATGAATCTGTTAACGGCTACAAAAAAAATATTTCAAAGGGATCAAGACTAATCATAGTCCACGCTGGCAGTGAAACAGGAAGTATGGAAAATGCCCTTTTGGTCTTTAGAACAAGCCAGAAAACAGGAGATCACAACGACATGAATGCGGGAAACTATGAGAAGTTGTGTTTCTCCTTTCTTTACGTCAGCTGGAGTAGAACGAGCCAAAGCATGCATGCGCAAACGTAAATGTCTAACGTGAGTCATCCCTTCTACAGTCGGCCGTACTCCTCACTCACTTCTCCTACATGCGCGAACTACGCTTACAAAACTTTGACAGGCTGTACGAGTGTTTTACAGAGCAAATACATACGTAACTTATTTATTACAGAGTAAACACAATACAAGTGTTTTATACAGTAATATACAAGTGTAATTTACAAAAGGTGTTTTAAAATCAAATAAAATATATTTAGACTCATAAAGGATACATATGGAATTGCATACACATATTTGTTGACTCGCATAACACGGATATTATTTGATTCACAAAAAAAGTGTCAATAGCCCCCGACCCTGACGAAAAGTAAATTAAAACACACTATAACAAGACAAGCTACAGCTCACGACACTGATGATGACTGTACGAACAGTAGACGAACGTCCTACCTTTGCAAACACTTTACTAACAAAATTAATTAAATTTTCTAAATAATGAAATCGCAACCTTAGTGGATAAATGGATAAGATACAACTGTCACACAGAATTTTTCAAAATATTTTCAAAATTTATTTTCAAGCTTCAGAAATGCTAGAAACTCCGGGTCATCTGTCTGGGCTAACAACCGTAAGCAAGACACGTCTCCTTGCATGATATTTTAATGTCCTCTGTTTACATATTCCAACTCCGTTCCAGTAATTTGTTATACTAAATATGTCACCACTCGTTAACCTTATTTAAGTAAGCAGTCGTATAATTATGTTCGTAGTAGGCACCTAACACTCAAATATCTGATATGAAATTTGGAAATTAACCAGTTAAAATTATTTTAATGAAAACGAATTGAAAATTAAGTATTTTAACAAAATACTCAGTATTGTTATGAAATATTTTTTTCATGAATTCACGCTGTCACATTATTTGATAAATTGTCGATTGGTATATGGTAAGAGAGGTAATTTGAAAAATAAAGATAATAACAACTATAATGAAATGAATTATTAACCACCGAAGCAACAAATCTGAAGGAACGTAACTAACCATAAAATTAACAAACAATAATGACAATGGGTTTAAAAATAACTACGAAAATTATATACAACTATTCTTTGAGCTTAGCGTAATAGGTAATGTTAAAGCAAATAAAAACATACAAAAACTCACAAAATATTCATTAATTGACTCATATGTGTTTCAATGACAAAGTCGTCATCATCAGTGAGTGTTACTACTACAAACTCTAACTCCTAATGGACGAAGTTGTACCCTGATGATGATGACTTTGCAATTGAAACGCGTAGAGTCAAAAAATGAAACGTTTGTGCCTTTTTGTATTATTTTATTTGTTTTTACGAAAATGATAACACCAACCAACCCTTATAAATTAATAAAAGTACACTTTAAAAGGAAAATGACGAAATTGATGATAACAATTATACAACATGAATAATGAACCGTGTAAAGACAAATGTGATAAATCTACGGTTAACAAAAAAAATAATAGTAATAACAAGGATAATAATTAGGAATAAATATGACGCAAAAAATATTAAAACACAGACTGAAAAAGAAAAATAATGTCACAAATAGAAAAACTGTAATAGCCTACATTATTGAGCAAACTGTATTTTCCCTTGTTCGAAATAGAAATAAATTATAAAACCAACTAACGAAATTTATACTTTTTTACGATAAAATGAAAGTATTATGGATATTCCCCTTTATATTCAGAGGGCTTCATTTGCTCACGACTTAATAACATTTTATAATTCTGGAGTCGGAGGCTCGCTGTGCGTGCACGGAGCTATTATTATAAATCTTGGAGCTAAAACTTTATTAAGGAACCGAACACTTTGTGAATTATAATTTCCTATTTAAACTTTCCACGTTTGAGCCGAGAGCAATTCAGTTTGGAATTATTCTTTTACGTAAACTTAAAATGGAAAAGTGAAATTAGCGATCTAAAGGGATGTAAATAACTCAGACTTAAATATAGGGGCGGATTGACATTCAAAGCGACTATATCGGGGAACAATAACAAGGGGTTGGGTTTTTGCTTAATCAGAAAAAATTACAAAGGGTGAATAACGAACTTTGTAATTACGATTCTGAGCACGTTTTTTAAAATTAAAGTGACAAGTATTTCGGCCTTTGTTTTGTACGACTGTCAGAAGTTTTAGCGATATCAATAAGTTGATGATGATGAACACAACGGTTGGTCAAAATCTATTTAAAAAATAAATCTTTTTCATCAAACAAATCATGCTCTTAAGGTAAGATTAGTCGTGTGGAATTTTAAACACTTTTAAACAATGCCAGCTCTTAAAATAATACGCTGGGAAAAGTAAAACCCTGATTCACGATTATGCTCTTAACATGACCCAGGTTGTACATTTATAACGTTGAGACAGTGAGAGATGTAGTTCTGCTACTCGCTCATTAAAATTACGTGTTAGTGAGAGGTTACTGATAATATACTGAAGGGTATTTTTTTGTTGAACAAATTTTGCTTTAAAAACGGAGACACGCGACAATCGAAACATAACCGACGATAACCCATTCCACATAAGTTTGGAACGTAACAGAAAACCGTATTACTTTATTATTTCTAGTGAAATATTACTAATTTATCTCCCTCTTTTATTTCCGATTAAGTCCGTTTTGCAAAGACGTATTTTGTTTATATAAAGCTCAATTAGAATCCTACAATTACTGAATCGACTTTATACAATATCGCACTCGTTCTCCACTGTCAAAGTCTTTCAAAGGCAACGTTTTTGTTTTTTATTAAAACTGGTCCCGTTAAACTCTCCCCATCTCACCTCTCTATCTGTCTCTTTCTTTGACAAAACAACCGATTTACCGAGATCAAAGCGACCAGATGCAATATCAAGTTGGCAAGATCAAAGATTCCTGGTTGTGACAATGTAATATTGTGCGTACACTCATAGCAAAAAGTAAATGACCAAATTATTTCCTTTATTTATATATAAAGGGATTGACAATTGACAATCTATTCTCTTTATAATATAAAACCACTCATTTAGCGATTTCTTTTGTAATAGATACAATGATAAAACGATTTTTCTTTTCATTAAAAGACGAGTATGTAGGACTGCGGACAAAAGGGCAACTTTGAATAATATTATTTATAAAATAAAATCGTTAAGTCAATAAGGAACCTACTTAACCTTATGAGAGTCTTTAATATTTCATAGTGTGTATCCTAGCTATATCCTATATGTTTGATTGTTTCATAGAGTAATGTTTGAAAGTGATATATAAAAGTGATATATCGTAACCTTATTTATGATTATATTGATTATTATATATTATGATATATAATATTAATTAAATTAAATTTTCAATTTATCTATAAACTTTTACAATACGCTTCAATATTTTAAAGCACAATTTTATTCATTTGAACTAATAGACTACTATATGATCTTAAATAATAAACATAGCTAAAGTCTTTTAACACGTCAGTAAAATAGATAAATTTATTTACTTTTAAAATATGATTAGATATGTTTTTTTAAAAATTTAGACCAATATATTTGAACTTACCGCTTACAGGGGAAATTCCATATACAAACTATTAAAACATAACTTATAAATAATAGACATGGGCGATCCACTCAGTTTAATCAGATAGATATTTCCTTAGAGATAATAAGAGTGACGAGTCTGGAAAAATGAGGGATAACTCCTAATTCCTTGTCATCCGCAGTAGGATTTCGAATTTCCAAAGAGAATAAGTTGTGTATGCAAACTATTCGCTTCACCCGCGTGCTGGGTTGTGGAGTTACTAGCCCACCCCCAAATCACCATCCATCCTCCACAACTACTTAGCGATCACTGATTTCTATTCTTGAAGCATTTTTAATTTCCAAATAGAATGAGAAATGTATGAATTTTATTCGCTCCAACGAATTGTTGGGTTGAGGAGCTACTAGCTTTCCCTCTTCTTCCCACCCTCAAATCACCAGACCTCCTCCCCAACTACTTAGCGATCACTGATTTCTATTCTTGAAGCATTTTAAATTTCCAAATAGAATGAGAAAGTATGAATTTTATTCGCTCCAACGAAGTGTTGGGTTGTGGAGCTACTAGCTTTCCCTCTTCCTCCCACCCTCAAATCACCACTCCTTTCTCTAACTACTTAGCAATCACTGATTGTTATTCTTGAAGCATTTTGAATTTCCAAATAGAATGAGAAATTTGTGAATTTTATTCGCTCCAACGAAGTGTTGGGTTGTGGAGTTACTAGCTGTCGATCTTCATCCCACCCCCAAATCACCACTCCTTACTTCCCAGTTCCTAGCTATCACTGATTACCACTCTTGAAGGATTTGAAATATGCAAGAGAATAAGAAATGTATATTTTAGCCGTTCCACCCACGTGTTGTGTTGAAGACGTACTAGGTTTCGTTTGTTTATTCTCTTTACCACGTCACCACTTTCTATTCAATACCCAAGAATAATGATTATCGCTCCTAAAGCATTTGGAATTTGGAAAGAAAATGACAAGTGTATCGTTTGTACTCGCTTCTTCCTTGAGTTATGTTGTGGAGTTGCTAACTTGTGTTCTGTTCATTTCACCACATCACAACCCGTTACTCCCCAAAGTCTTAACGGTCACCTATTACCAATTTTGAGGAATTTAGAATTTGCAATAGAGTAAGAAATGTATTAATTTTATTCGCCCCAAAAACATTTCCAGTTGTGGAGTACTAGCTTTTCCTCTGTACGTCTACATGATCTGTTTACTAACCGGTTTTACCTACCATATTAAATCTTAAAAAAAAATATTTGCCTAATTTAATCTTAAATTTTTCAATAAAAGTTAAAAAAATAATAATGAATTTAATACAAAATATTTGATATCGCTTAAAGTAAGTAAATTCCTAAACATTTTATTTAGATATTAATAAATATTTCTAAATTACTTAAATATGGTTGTTATCCGCTCCAAAAGTAGCTGAGGAGAGGGGGTAATGAGGATTACTCCTATCCTAAGAGATACCGATTCGATCTCACAAAAAAGTAATTCTGCCCATATCTAGTAAACAACTACGGAAGACGACAAAAATATATCTTAGAGTTACATGCAGTCATTTGTTTTCTTTCCAATATCTCTTGAATAGTTCATAGATATCAGGATTGTCAAGCATTCTAATATAAATTCCTACCTGATGACGCATATTCTGCCTATATTCTCCCATACAAGTAATGTAAATAACAAGTATTTAAAGTCAATTCCTACTTAGGTCAACATAACATAATTTATTTAGATATACTTTTTATTAAATAATTACAATTAATATATGTAAATTAACATAACCTATGTGTTGAAACAGCTGTTCTAGTACATAACTTATAACATAAAACCAGCTGTTTTATGAAATCATATACTATCACTTGTTTTTAGCCAAATGGGCAAGTGAACTATATTGCATACTTTGCCCCTTTTGTGAAACGTTTTTCTCTCATATAAAACAAAATTAATTCGTTAAGTTAATTTATTGAATAGATATCTGAAGAAACTGTATTCACATTAATTGTCATTAACTAGAGGTTTTAAAAAAGCATTTGAACTTAGGTGGATGAATAAAAAGTATTTTATTAACGATTGAAAATTTGAACAAGATATATATATATATATATATATATATATATATATATATATATATATATCTGATACGCATTCCTTCACGGATGGAAAAATATGATGAATAGTTACTATCTGGAGTACATCCGTTCATTCTGCAGTCCATAAATTCGCAATTCCGACGTTTCGCTAGAATCTCATCCAGCATTGACGAGGTGAACACAACAACAGTTGACTTTACTGTTGTTGTGTTAACCTCGTCAATGCTGGATGAGATTCTAGCGAAACGTCGGAACTGCGAATTTATAGACTGCAGAATGAACGGATGTACTCCAGATAGTAACTATTCATCATATATATATATATATATATATATATATATATATATATATATATATATATATATATATATATATATATATATATAAGGAGAGTGTAAACTAATTGAAGGGAATGAAAAATATGCCGCGTTATGTGAAGATAAAATAAAAAAAATAATTCTATCATACAAAGAGATTCATTTTTTGACCATTCTTAATGTTTTTGTTAAGGCCTACGTGAGATTTATTGACTTTTTGAAACTAAATGTGTAAATATTAACAATTTATTTTAAACAGTTGTAATATGGAACATACTTTTAAATAATAATTCTTTATACTTAAATGATTTTGAAACGTTATAAAAATCGTCATAAAGTAGGAAATTAAAGGTAGGACTATTCCCCAATGTCATAATGTACACTACTAGGCTCCTTCTCTTCTCTGGCTACTCTTTACTACACGGATACCAATACACTATATCATGAGGACATTATTGCATTCAAACTGAAAATGAGCATAAACTGCTTAGTACCACTGCATAAACATCTACCGTATAATAAACAAAGCTTAGTACTTTGACGGCCGCATTTGCATACAGTAGTACGTGTAATTGAATGCAATATTTTACCGCAGCACACGTTCGCTATACTGCACTGCATTTTATTACTCTGTGACTATATTATTTTGTAGCTCTGTGTATTGTAATGGAGGTCAGTATTTTACAAAGTTGGAACATATTTATGGACAAAGTGTAGCGCATTATCGCCCTTTAAACCGCCTCATTTATGTCAATGAAACTGTGTATTTAGTTCTTGTTTTACTCTCTAAGTTTTATTTATGTTTTTCCAATAATGACGGGTTTTTAAAAATTTTTTAATCTTTCTTTTCTTTATTGAATCTCAACTAAGTTATTTTATAATTAGTTTAGTAAAGTATTGCAATGCTTTTCTTCGTACTAAAATTTAATTATTTGACTCTTTTCATTTTTTTCTTAACCCTCTATGTCTTTCTTCCATCCTACGATACTCCCTTTAACCATGATACAATTTAAAAATCTCTTTTTACCTTATATTTTATCTTTACTTCTAATACGACTCAATTTCAAGAATATTATCATAATTTTTTTCTGTCACAGTCAAAAAGTTATTTATATATTTTTAAATATTCCAATTTGTAATAGCTTAAACATATTTTGTTTAGTTTTGTAGTGCAATAGAATAATTTTCATTTGTGCAATCACCGATTGCATTTTATTTTTCATTACGTTTTAAAACTGAAAAATGAAATCCAAATTACTGTCTCTTTTTATGTTTTTATACAACTTGCTGTCACGCTGATACATTTCTAATGCCATGTAAGTAGAAAACAGTTTTTTAAACAAATTTACAAATATCTTTAAATGAATAGTGATAAGAAACATGTAAATTAAAGGTTAACAATTAAGGCTGATTACAATAACGATGTTAATGTTACAGGGTAATTATGTGTGTACTTACACACATAAACATATGTTGTTTAAAGTTAGTTGTATTTTTTAAATACCTCTGAAGATGATTGCTGGGCATGTACATTAAGTGCTAAATACATGCAGTAGCACTTAGTTATGGTCTGAATGTGAAATGTCTTTTCTGGAGTTTGGTATCCTTATTTACTCACAATGTAGCTCCGTAAATTATGTAATTGATTTGCATTGAAATATATATATATTGATAATTAGGGCCTAAATACCAAGAACAATTTACAATTGATAAATACTAAAGTATAAAACACAAAATTTGAGTTTCGATAACCATGTTGACTTTACTAGTGATGGACATACACTGATTAGTAATGGGATTAGTTCATCAGTAATTTAGTACCTCTGACGAAGGCGACATGTTCGGCGAAAGTATTGTAGTTGAATAAGCTAGTGTTTAGTGGAAGTTTGAAGCAATATTTTAGTATTTACCTTTGGTGCTTGTGATACAAGCTTTAATGACTTTTTATTCACTAATTACTACTTAAGCTAATATAATGTCAACATTAAAAAATTCCACTTTATAGCCTATATTTCATAAAATTATATAATCTAAGTTATTGGAATATAAGGCAGGTTGATATTTCTTTGAACTTTTCTGTGATTGATCTGTGATGTACTTTGGATTTCTTTGAAGTTGCAGATACATCATTAAAAGAGCAAACGAATCCAGAGCAGAAAATCATAGAGAAGTTATTACGAATGGAGATGATGTTTTTCTGAACACATTTTTTGTCAAATATCAAATAATGATGTTATAAAATGAAATCTGGATTACCATTTTACGTCTGGGTACAAAGAGAGTCTGATACGATCCCATTAACCCTTAACTATGTTATTAGTCTTAACCAAATCTTTGTGCTTAAAGCTAACATTGACAACCGATACTTTTTCCTCACCACAAGGGAATTAACACTACGGTAAGCTGGTGTACTAAAAATGACTTGAAAAATCACCGACAAATAGACCATTGTTCAGAACAGTTACTGACTATTTTTTGTTTGAAACAATCTTTACTCAATGTCCGGGTTCGCTATTCACTTCATGATGGTATTACATTTAAGAAACTGTACAGTGTTGTTTAAGTTAATGACAGACCACGGACCAATTCATGTTTTTCACAAATACTCTACGTTTCGATTTTCTATCCGAAAATTCTTTTCAGGAGGTACAAATTTATTAATCTAAACTCTTGAAAAATGTTAGCCCTTGATAAGGATTTTCGGATTGAAACGTAGAGTAATTGTAAAAACATGCAACGGTCCGTGATCTGTCATTAACCTAATCAACATTGCACAGTTATTAATAGACATTGAAAAAAGTAAAGAAACTGTTATTATTATCTATACAACTACCTAATATTTTATTAAATTGGTTATAGGCCTATAAACACTTATACACACATCACAAACACGCGTGCACTTGTGTGTGTATGCAATCTTTTGAAATCTTTGATGGCAACGAAATAGAACTATAAATGCCTCAAGTCTATCCTTGTGACTTTTGTGTTACCTAATTGTACACGTTTCGTTTTGTAATTACATATTCATTACACAAATAAATGACATTAATTCGTAGGTTTAATCGATGTGCTGGAATCATTGATGATGCCTACATAGCAGTCGAAACAGCATTATAAGCCATTACTTGTATCATTTTTGTTAGTATATTATATATATTTTGTTTTGTAATTATTAATTTATTACAAATATTTAGGAAATATATTAGTATGTGTAGTCACTACGTTATGCGGCCATAGAAAATACGACATAACTGTCAAAAAAGTGTAGACTAATATTTTTTACAAAATTTGTGTTACTTAATTTTCGTATTGTCTATGTGTTCATTCGTTATACCTCTTTGTTTATTTTTTTTATGGTAGCTATTAGCTATTTGATTGTGTTCATCGTTTTATGCTCATTTCATTTTGATGGACAAATGATTGTTTAATTTATCTTGACATAGAAAAATAATATTTCTATTGGTTATTACAAACTCTAAATTACACGGATTCCCCAAACAAGTAAGACTAGTTAAAACCAGCCTGGAAGAAAAAAAGGTGTTCGTTTGGTAATGAACTTGGTAAGAAAGTTTTGGTTATTAAAGCTGTTTTGGTTATGAGATTGAAGCTGTTCATGAACTTCTTGCACTATCATTTTGATCTGATACATTATACGTTGAACTAAAGAAGAGATTAATTATTTTTAAAGATTGCTCTTAGTTTCTTAAGAAACTATTTAGTTTCTTCAAAAATATTCAGAATCAATACTACTAGGTTCGGCTACAAATATTCTGTCTTGTTTCTGGCTTTAAAAAATTACAATCTGTTGGATTTGATTTTATCTGTTTTAATATGCTGATGTATCTGCCTTATAAACAAAGATACACCTTCAAACATTGAAATAGCTAAATCAATAATGTCAAATATCATGTAAAATATTACTACAATAGTACGGACCAATGACGGTAGGTGAATTACAAAATTACAGAGTACAAACCGTTTGCAAAAAGAAAGAAAGAGGAATTCGTGAAGAGATGAAGTCAACGAGAACAGTTTTAATTATTAAAACTCTCATTATAGCAGTGTTGGTAATTTCATGAACACCTGCGAAGGGAAAGGCGTTCGTGGCGTTATAAAATGTGGTTGTTCCTCTTATGAATGCATTAGTGTGCTTTTCGTCAATAGCCCTCGACGTAATAGAGAACTAATTCTGTCTTACTGTACAATATAACGAGAGCGCATCTAAGTCACTTTTCCTTGAGCCTAGTTTGATGATATGCTATTTTAATGTAGATAATTATATGGTAAGAAATTGCCCCCCCCCCCATTTTAAGGTCCTAACGTTTGAAGTTTCAATATGTTTTACCTTCTTGTAGTACTTACATTAAATGGTAAAAAAACTTATTCAGTAACATACGTAAACCACACATATGTAGCATAAATATAAACTCTCTCTCTCTCTCTCTCTCTCTCTCTCTCTATATATATATATATATATATATATATATATATATATATAATACGTTTTCTTGTTTAATAATTTAAAACAACATAGATTATTCAAATACAAGAATATTTATTAATTTATATCCAAAGCTTTCGTTGGAAAACAGTACCAACATCATCAGGAATGAAAATTACATTATTATTGTAATTTTCATTCCTGATGATGTTGGTACTGTTCGCCAATGAAAAGCTTTGGATATAAATTAATAAATATTCTTGTATTTGAATAACCTATGTTGTTTTAATATATATATATATATATATATATATATATATATATATATATATATATATATATATATATATATATATATTCTATTTCAGACACTTCACTCATGTAGAATTAGATGGCAATTATTATATCGGTGTAAAAAAATGTATTTCTTCCAAAATTGAAAAGAGTATGCATTATCAAATTATAAAATAAAATTAGAAAATCTAATAAGGCATATCTTATTTGAAAACACAATAGTTCATTAATTTTTTACTTTTCATAGTAGTAGTATGTTTTATTTAGACAATAGCTGACATATACACCTAAATGATTGAAACAGCAATTGATATATTTTATTATCTTATTTAATTTTTATCATGTGCTAAATATATTTGGTCCTAATTATTTATATGTCTTATAACGTATATTTGAGGTCCCTTTTCACTTAAGGTATATTGAAATGAAAATTATTAATATTTTACTTCATTTTTACAAATATAATTAATTAAATTATTTTATACTAGCAGAGTACTAATGTTTCGTAATTGGTTGACGTATATTTGTATTGATTTAATTTGGATTGATAATTGAGTTGCATTTAATTTTCTAAAATTAAATCTAAATAAATATACTAAACTATCGTTTATAAACTTTAACGATTATTGTCTTAAAAAACCAAGAGAAGGAACCGTTTTGGCTTGTAACATGACATTTGTAAAGTATAACTTTTTTTGAAAGATGAATAACAAAAAACATTTACCATCACCTATTTAATTTTTTTTAAAGTGACTTATACAGGTTATTACAATCACATTTACTATCAACTGATTAAACCAAGTATATAATGTAGTATAGATAATTGAGTGTTAATGGAGTTTTCAAGGCCAGGGGCGGTGAATTGGTGGAATTTTTAAATAAAAATAGGCCTAAAACTAACCAGGGATCCTAAGAATGCTCATGTAAAATTGCAGCTCAATGTATCCAGTAGTTTTCACGAGATTGAGTAGCACACACACACACACACACACACACACACACACACACACACACACACACACACACACACACACACACACATACACACACACACACACACACACACACACACACACACACACACACACACGAACGCATACACCATTAGATTGTTATATAGTAGTATAGATATTAGAATCATACTTTCCATAAAATTAAAGGTCGAAAAATTCAATAAATTTATTTAATTCAAGGGAAAGAGGTAAATATAGGTATGTTTTACAATTACAGATGGTGCAGTAAATTTTCTAAGGGAAATGGGACGGTAGCTTACTATAGTGAGCGTGTAAATTTACTTACTCTTCTTAGTAAATTTTCATTTTCTCCAAAGTTATAGTGTGAAGAAGGGAAATGAAAGATTTGCTAGTAATCTAGCCTTTATGAATTCAGTTTAACGATAAAGTAGAAACACCTTAATACTAATAATGCTGCTTGCAGCATTAACTATTTATTAAGATCTAAGGGCAGCTAAGCGCGCTTATAACTTGAACGATGTAACTATTAAAGTTTATAGTTACTTCCGGAAAATGCTTAGTAAAACTGTAAAATGTTGTTTATTCATCAAACGCATAGTCATTTTATTTTACTGATAACTCTAATGGAGTATATTTAATTATTAAACACAAACATATACAAAAATGAAAACAAACCTTCTATAAACATTTCATGGAATAAACGAGGTAAAAAAGCTTATTTCTAATACCGTTAGAAAAAAAACCTAATAAATTTGAGCCCGGGACGTGTATCTATCTCAAACATTTTTAAGGACATTTTTGTCTGAATAAGTTCAAGTACTTTATACTTTAATCACAATGCAACTTTTAAGGTGTTCCCAAGCGTTTAATCAAAACTTTTAATGATGTAAGGGGATACATTTTATAAACGTACAAAATATTCACTTTCAAATTTGTATTTTTACAATTTAAAACAAAAGAGGCTAGGGACAATAAAGTATAATAAAACATACTTATATTATGTATTATAAAGATAAATAATGTAATCATATAAATAATATTTTTAATCATATAAGGGTAATTATTATATCTAATATATTTTTATATTATTAATATTATATTTATTATAAAGATGATATTGGTTTATTTATTATATTAATATTATATTTAAAAAATGTGACAGGTTTTCATAACATTTTACATGGACGTAGGACAGACAGGTGGGGCTGGAGTATTCGGGTATTCAGAGAAGGTAATGCTAGACACTACGCCCATTACTACCCTAGGTTTGACCCTAGGGTCACACAAGGGAGTTTAAAACGCACACATAAATTCTTTGACGCTACTTGGAATAGAACTCGGTCCCTTTAATTTGGTAGTTATGTGCACTACCTACATGACCACGCACTCATTATAACTTATTACAAACATTATTCTTTTGGAATTATGGAAACAAAGTGAGAGTTTTACAAAAAAGTATTTTCAAGTCGAAATAATCTTACATACATACATAATTAAAATACAATACACAATAAAGACTTACTGATAAATATTACGGCTCTCGATAGATTCTTTTCGATAATCGTAACTTGACGTGTATTTTGTGTCCTAAAAGGGAGCAACAAGTATCATGAGCGACTATTAACGCTTATAAAGAAAATTAAAATTCGTTAAGTTTTTTTTTATATTACCGCCAAACCTCGATAACTGTAAACGAAAGATAGTTATTAGTTTCAATGGAGGGGGGTAAAGTTGATCGCCTGCACGGGGTGCCCCCTGCTCTCGACTGAACGATCAACACAAGGTTCGCCTTTAAGCTCGCTGACCAGATACTAGAGAACCCTAACCAAATGACATCATTGTCTGCAAACGGCCCTTCTCAGGGCCCTGACATGAGCCTCCGAATATTGTATTGGACCGCAGGAGGCCTTAATGATACCAAATTTTTACAATTTAAACGAAACGTCGTGCAACTCGACGTGGACGCATTTTTTATAGTAGAAGCAGGAGCTTGCGACTGAATTCACTGAATTCTACAAAATTTTAAATTGTACAAGGGACCTATAAGGCTGTATTTCTTGTGGACTCCATGGCCGCAATACAGGGTGTCACTAGCAACAGACAAGTGGAATGCCACCGAACACTCTCCTGTAGAACAACTAGACTCCCTTCAGGAAAAGGGTTGGCAAATTCACATTCAGTGGGTGCCAAGTCATGTCAATATAGAAGGAAACGAGAAAGCCGACACTCTCGCCAAAGAGCCGCTTTACGACAGCCACTTACCTCAACCTCTTTTCAACCAGCGAAAATACAGCTAAACTCAGCTTTAAATCGCAGCACGGGAGAAAACCTAATCAGGGCCTCTCACAACAGAAGCTGGGCTACACTCGTCACCGAAGGACCAATTAACCGTAGCCTTTCCCGCCGCACAGGTTTAGCACTGTTCCCTTTAGCTACGACTACCTGACGGCACACCTCCACAAGATTCATGTCCTCCAATCGCCGGATTGCGCGTTGTGTGGAAACAGAACCATGGATGTAGATCATCTCCTCACATGCACTTCCTTGGGTCACATCCAGCCAGACGAAGAGGACAATCAAGGAAGTCTCTCTTGATTGAACTGGTCAGCGCGCCACCAAATGGCTCAACAGCCAAGGGTGGGCGTTGGCTATTACGTAAATAGGCCTAGGTAAGTTTCAATGGTCGCCGCGGGAGACCGGCACTCTTCAGCAGACCTAAAGCGAACAGCTACCTAGTGACTGCTGGAGCACATTCGTTCGGTATGGCGTTTATCTCAAGGAAACCAGTAAACAGCCTGTGGTATTATAAAGATATAAAGACGACCCGCAACAGGTAAATGATTCAAATCTATTTCTATTATATTTTTATAAATATATTGTATATACGCTCACTGCCCCAGGAGGATTACTTGTCAGAATTCTTTAAGTGGGGGATATTGTAAATTCTATTTAAAAAAAAAATAATTAAATCGCTATTTAATTCTCCGACAGCGATGTGTCAAGCTATTAGGCTACAGTAATATTAAGGTATGGATAAATAATGCGTAGTGGTGCTCATGCCACCACGTTTTGTGCATCTGCACTTTGACAGAGTCATAATGAGGTGTACGTTGTTAGTCCTCAATGTAGGAAGGAAATAAGGAGACTAGATGGAATTAGAAAGGACAAAGAAAAGGTTACAAGGAGTTACCTGAAACTGGAAAAGGGGAAAAGTATGACATAGTCACATGATCGCCTAACTAGATCTACTCTCGATCGGACTGCATAAATTGTGTCTCTGTATAAATCTTGAATTACCTACAATACAGACATCAAGGAATCTCGTGAGATGTACCCTTTATTACCCTGTTAAGTGTGCCCTTTACAAATTCAAAGTAAACAATCAACAGTTAAAATCATAGTCGTAGTCCTGTGGGAGAATAAAGGCTTCGATGTATGATAATCATAATATTTTTTAAGAGATCTAATGCTCTATTAAAACTCAACGTCATCGTTTTTCATAGAGACAAAGCTCACTTTTATGAAGTCGATAAAAAGTACTAGTTGGACTGTCGGTGGTACTACTGCACTCTATGTAATTTCAGCACCGCCGATAAACTCTCAGTTCAATTATTTCCAAAATGTGAAGTGTTTGTTGATGGAAATACGATGGATGGAAGATGATAGCGTATAGAATAAGAGACTGGGTATTGATATGAGCGAGTGAGAATGCTCTTCAATAAAGGTAGCAAGAGCTTCTTTGAACAAATCTTTCGTAGCAATGATGACTACGCACAGAAATAATATTGTTTTTCAATTCCTTTTTAAACTTTTAAATGGGTCACACTTTTCCGTTCCATTCCACAACGATTCATAAGCTACGTTAGAAATACTGTGTCCCATAATTTTCCACCTATCATAGAGGGTAAGAGAGAACCGCATCTGTAAATCAAAGACCTCCTAATGATGCCTTATTCTTAAGAAACAACAACATATATATATATATATATATATATATATATATATATATATAAAACATTGTAACTTTTTAAGTTAATATCTATTAAAAACAAAAATCTGGATTAGGATTTCTTAATTGCAAGGATAATTTTGAAAGCTTATCTTAATTTGCTAACTTTGCAATAAAATACCACTTCCTAGAGGTTGGCATACGAAGTATTTTCTAAAATAAAACTTTGTTATCATCTGAGTTAGTGAATGCAAAGTAGAGGAAAGGAAGATAAAAAAGAGAGATTGAGAAAGACAAAGAAAAGCGTTAAAGTAAGATAAGGCATTGATTGCACGTCTTTGGCTTCATTCTTTCAAGCATATTGATCAAGATGTAGATTACAACGTGTAAATTACATACTATCCCAATGTAAGGTTAGGTTGTTCCAGGTTACCTATTCCAACCCGCTTTCGAAGGGTATAAAAAGGTACTTTTTAGTCATATATTCTAAAACTGCATAAATAGAGGTCTCCCGCCTAAAACCGACTCATGCAAGTATAAAGATGGTAGAGTAGTGGAGGGGAAGGCGGAAGCTATTGGCAGATGGGCAGAGTACTTTGGTGATCTGTACAACACGGGAGCTCAGACGATAGACACGGACAACAATACGTTGAGCCGAATATAATTGACAAATTACGATGACATTGAGCCACCGGACAAGGATGACTTCATGGAGTCGATTGAAAAGCTGAAAATCAATAGAGCACCTGGTAAAGGCTCAATTGTAGCATATTTTTTTTAAAATTGTGGAAAAATTGTACAGTCACAATTATATATACTGATCCTAGACATATGGGAAAGAGAACGCATGCCTAGAAAATGGAGAACTAGTCTCATATGTCCTGTTTTTAAATAGGGTGATATATTGGAATGCAGTAATTATCGTGGAATATCTCTGCTCACGGTAGCATACAAAATATTCTCAAACATACTACTGAAAAAGCTCAACGTCTTTGCTTAAATCATCATAACAGATTATCAGTGCGGGTTCCGACAGGGAAGGGGAACTACCGATCAGATATTTGTTTTAAGACAGTTACTCGAGAGGTGTTGGGAATATAAAATTGACCTTTATCTTCTTTTTATTGACTATCGGCAGGCTTTTGACAGTGTCAACAGAGCAAAATTGCTCGAAATTCTAAAGGAGTTCAAAGCACCAAACAAGCTGATCAGACTGATCAACATGACATTGTGTGATACTGACGGCAAAGTTGTCTTAGGCGGCGGTATGTGTCCCGAATTCCCTATTCTGACTGGCGTGAGACAAGGCGATGCCCTGTCTGCTACCCTCTTCAATCCGGCATTACATGGAGTTTTGAGGAGGATTAACGTTTCAGGAAATATCATGCATCATGTAGTCAATTATGTGCACATGATAATGATATAGGCTTGGTTGCCAGTAATATGCCATCGCTCAAAGAAACTTTATATATATATATATATAAATATATATATAATATAAATATATATATATATATTCAATAATGAAAGCAAAAAGATAGGTATCTGCATAAATGAAAGAAAAGTAAATATATGAGTACAAGCAGAGGGCGTAGCAGTACTCTGATATCATGGATATTCCTTTGAAAAAGTAAAGTGTTTCACATATTTGGGATCGGAAGTGAATGACGAAAATAAAACAATAAATGAAGTACAAAAAAGAATAATGGCAACTAATAGAGCATATTTCGCAAATATAAAGCTTTTTTAAAGTAGGCTATTGTCTCAAATCAGTAAGGTACGACTCTAAGGAATCTTATCCTAATTTGCTGACTTTGCAGTGAAATACCGCTTCTAGAGGTTAAGATACGAAGTATTTTCTAAAATAAAACTATGTTATCAAATGAGTGAGTGAATGCAAAGTAGAGGAAAGAAAGATATAAAAGAGAGATTGAGAAAGACATAGAAAAGCGTTAAAGTATGATAAGGCATTGATTGCACGTCTTTGGCTTCATTCTTTCAAGCATATTGATCAAGATGTAGATTACATTGTGTAAATTACATATTACCCCAATGTAAGGTAAGGTTGTCTCAGGTTACCTATTCCAACCCGCTTTCGAAGGGTATAAAAAGGACATTTTTAAGTCCATATTCTAAAACTATCCAAGCAAGTCTATCCAAACCTTACGGCTCTGTCTACGAATTACTCGTATTGCTGGTTTCTAACACTTTATCTCTATCATGCAATTATTTTATATACTTTGTAACGATCTTTCTCTATGAAGAACGAGTTTTATTAAGACTTTTACAAGTTCTAATGTAAGGTTAACTTTCATTCAGTAAATGTGTAGTAGAAAAACAATGCGAATGTCGTGCCAAACATTTTATACTGTTGTTTTCAGTAAGCTACAATATCATTGCAGCTGTATCGCTTAATAAGCGATATTTTATGTGTATTGTTACTATTGAATAATTTCTGCTCCATAAAGCGCGCGATATTATCTTAAACTACAACAATGCGACATTCTTCGTGCCAAAACGTCCTTCCAAGATTGAGCTAAAATGAATGTTTTCTTAGAGCATACATAAGACAAAAATACAAATTTTGTCCGAATCAAATCTGGTATGATGTTCAAGTAGCTGAATCATGTCTATAGTGTATACGTATGTAGCTAAGTGTGTTTTAGCGAAAGTTAAGTGACACAATTATTTATTAAATTTTAATTATACATTCCCTAGGGCTTGTATTACTTTATAGCTAGGTTTTGTATTTGGTAAAATATAATGGAGCGCTGTTTGCCTGAATGCTATCTCAAATACATGAAAAAAATACATACTACTAAATCTACAAGTTGTAGTTTCTTAACTCGGTGGAATTTTATTTCCATAAATTATGACCCACATACCTGCTTAATACAAGTAAAGCATCCTTGTCAGTGTGGTAAGAGAGTTAATGCAACGTAATTGGTCCAGATGCTTTATTTAAACTCTAGAAAGACATCGAAAGTAACAGTAATCACAATAGATGATATGGTTCAACTAGTTGTAGATTGCAACTCGAATACTTATCTGATTTAAATACAACTCAAAGAGCAAAGTAAAAATATTACAATAATATTAATTAACAAAACACTGAAAACCAAAATACAAGATAATAATCATTTAAAAACGTTTTTTAGAATACATCCCTATTTATGTTGTGATAGTATGTTATAAATATTGAAACAATAACAAAAATCGTTCCTTAAGAGGTGACGAAGAAAATATTTATTAAATGGAATAAAGATGTTTAAATTTTAGGTGTTCTTTTTTTAAAGTTTATTCTGATATTATCGCATATTTGGGGATTTCGTTTGTTTGTTGTTCATATCTCTATCGTGTTATATTTTATATAACTACGGATAAAACACAAATAAAGACATTTCTTTTATAAAACGCTAATAATAATAATATAGGTCCTATGAACGGGGCGAAGATGAAGAGAACTCCGAAAGATAGAACGCTAAAAGGTCCGTCGACTCAATCAAGGCACCAATTCAACGCGGGACTAATCCTAAGTGAGAAGAATTTAAGAAGGGTTTGTAAACCCCAACATTAGTTATGCATCCATCCAATAGGGGCACGCTAGTACAATAAATATCTGCATCATGTGCATATTATATAATGTGCTACTGTGTTCTTTTGGCGCTGATTACGTTGCTGTAGCATCGCGGTTAAGGGAGTAAATGGTGTAAAAGAAAGTATAATGATGAATATATCGAAAGCACTGGAAGCCACGTTCAAGATATTGAGGTTAATTAATTAGCTGCGTGTCTGCATAGAACAAAAATAACCTTTTAACACTTACATTTTATTGGTCTTTTTATAGTAGATAAAATTAGAAAATTAATGTAATACAATTCAAGTCAACCTTGAGCTAGGCTTGATGGAATAACATTTTTGGTGTTACGAGAAATATTGTTTGACAAAAAAATGTTTGTATTTTTACCGTGTTAAACTGAATTCATTTCACGTGAAATTCATCACGCTCATCTACATTGTTCCCGCTGTATTTAAAAAAAACATTCCTGCTGACCTAACAGAACCGCCCCCTGTTCATTACGCGGTAAGCTGAAATACAATCACGAGTGTTAGGGGATTACAACCCCTTTAATAAACTGCATAGATTAATTGGAACACAGTAACGACAAGGAATAAAGCAAACCTCGTGATAACGGCTGGCCTTACCTATATTTAAAATTATTTTTTAAAATATTAAACATTAATTTTGGCGTACTAGATGCTCTCTACTAGTGTTACTGAAAACAGCAGCCTAGTTTTCTTGCAAAAGTATTGATGTGAGATTTATTTATTAAATTAGTTTAATAAAAGACCGTTACGATTTTATATTACTAGGTTTGGACTTAAACCATAACACCAAACATCATGAAGTACGAAATATTACGCGAATATTACGCAAATATTACGAATTACACGCGTTTTAAGTAAATGATAAAACCATTTTAAAAAATAAGCGAAATTAATATGACATCCAGTGGGACTGGCCGAAACAAATAAATACTTCATTTTATTATTATAATATAGAATATTGAATAGACTATAGTTGAATTTAATTGAAATCGATTATTTAAATGTTTTAATTGCGATTAAAGAAATCTTCAATTAAAAAATTGTAATAAAAATCATTATAAATATATTGCATTATTTGTAGTCAAATTTATTGAAATATAAATTAAATTGATTGTGTATTTTTGAACGGTTAACAAACATTTATTAATAACATTTTAACTTGATATGGTACAATGAAGTAAAGTAAACCTTCGTGTAAAAACAGCTCTTTTACAACATACCCTGTAACATAAAATCAGCTGTTGTATGATGATATCACTTACTTTAACCTAAAATAGTTGTATACAGCGCATTTATACAACTATATGTGTTACAGCGTAACGGGTTTTCTGGGTACAAATCTCTGTTCAGGTCCTCTAAAGGAAGTATTAACTTCAAACAGTGATCAGAAAAAAATAACTTAACAAAAACACAATCCGCCCACCTATATTAAACATTTGGGGCCAGATAAACTTCGGGTAAATCACCCTGCGTTTTCATTTGGCTTTATCATTTTACATTCTTCTCATTACGTCCTTACCTTAATCCAGCTTAGCTCCTAAGCCTTTTCTTTATAAGGACAAATCTTTATGGACACGATATTATTTGCCTTTACTTGAGACGCACGTGATAAGATAACCCTCCCTAAGTGTGTAATGCTTGCTACCTCTACCATATGACAAATATATTCCTATGGTTAGTTCACAATAATAATCATAAGGGCTCACTGTCTAAAATTTACCCAAAGAATGAAAATTATTAATATAATTACTATGAATAAACAAGCAACCTGTACACACAAGCCTGTTAAGGTACACCAATATTTGCAGTGTCACAGTGGTCAGCCATTCCTAATTTTATGGTAACTTTTATTGACGCGTTTCGGACAAAGTCCATCCTGGGAAGTTTGAACCAGGATTCTTTATGTTAATATTCAATAGTAAGGGTACCCAATCTTGATATGGATTTTTTGCTACACAACTCAATATGACGATGCAATAAACTGTGCCCAAAATCAGGTTTAATGAACCATCAGAAAGTTAAAAAGATGATATATAGTACACAATATCAAGAGCACAGTGGTACAATATATAACAATAAAAATATTGAAAAGAACCACAATACCACAAAAATAATCAAAAATAAGAAATAAAACAAATCTTAAGTAACTTGTTTTTTGTTGTTATTTTTGATTATTTTTGTGGTATTGGGGTTCTTTTCAATATTTTTATTGTAATGATATATAGTACTAAATATGTTGGACTTTTAGATGTTGCAATAGCATTTCTTGTGTTTAAAACATTCTTAATTTGAATTACAAACCTTATGTCAGCATGATAAAAAATTAATTGTTGAAATCTACCTGGTATAATAAACAAAATAAAAATCATATTCCGTCATTGTAAAAGAATAGATTTTATATCTTGTAAATGCGCTAAATTTGCTTTTTACTCAACAAATATGTGTTTTTATAAATAAAAGTACTCAAGGAAGAGTACTTTAATATTCTACAAATAGAATATATATATATATATATATATATACTCACGAATAAATAACAAGAATATGCAAACATACCATGAATATAAAGTTAAAAAAATTCTCTCTCAAACCGAATCGTTTTTAACCGTAGCGGCGTTGCAGTTTTTACTATACACAACGCTACTCACACCAAGCTATAAAAAAATTGTCAATAAACATAAAACCTGAAGCTATCTGCTTGCATTTATGCCAAACTGAAAACCTAAAACAAAATTGTGTTGAATATTTTATCCCGAGTTTCGTCAAGTCACCTGAACTTGGGCGTAAAAGGCTCACTAAAAGTTTAGTGTATCTGTATATCATTCCAGTTTCCTAGAGTATTTGAAGCGTATGGTGTTCCTAGCTCCTAATTAATTCATATATAGGAAAGAATTACATCGACAAAAGCAAAGTCGACCAGTTGTTCGGATGATCGAACGTCTGTTCCTGCAAAGAAATTAAATTATGCTTGGTTATAGAAAAAGTGTATTAAATATAGACTACATATACCGACGGTAGAAATCATCGACATCTGTTGATATTTTGTTCCTGCGATAACTGGCAAGGAAGTACTAAGACGGTCTTTACCATAAGGGAATGGTAATTAAGACCACCCAAAAACTGATTGAATTATTCTAATAAATTGATAAACATTGGTTGTACGAAAAGCCATTGATGACACGTCAACACATTATTTCCCAGAATAAGTACAATAAATCAAGTAGCTCATTGCTGATGGAAAAAATAAAGTGTATTGCCAAAATCAGATAGGTATAGATATTTAAATTTTTTTCGATTTCCATTTAACTAAATGTATTGTTGTTACTTGACAGCCCTGCTTTCTAAATAAAAATTATTTAAAAATAAGTAACAAATACACCTTAAACAAAGAATACGAAGGCCATTGTTCAGAAGTAAAAGAATAAAACTTACAAAAACAAGTGAAATTATTAGAATGTTTCATATAAGCGTTTGGTTAAAAAAAATGAACAAAATTTAGTTAAATTGATAAATAATTAGGATTTTAATAGCCTATCCAGTAACTCAATACAATGATTAAATGAATATTTATTTTATTTAAATGGACGTTTCAATCATGCACAGTTCTATTTACGACCATTATCAAAAATGTTTGTTAAGTAAAACTATTTTTTAGTGTTAGTTGTGGTTATAAGTTGTTTGAACCGCCTCATAGGTAATTATATTGACTAGTTATTAAATTATAATTTTGTATTCATCAAATACGTTAATAACTAATACTGCATACAAGCGACTGGCTATTTTATTATTGCAATTATAATCCCTCGATTTTATAATATTGATATTTACGATCTCTACCCAATGAACCCCTCAGTTGACCAATTCGAAAAAGCAGATAACCAAACTGTTATACAAAGTTCAATAAAACAACACTATTTTTACCTTCATTATATAACAAACAAATATATTAAAGTTATTCTATTTTCCTACGATTAAGAGTTCTTACATTTTGAAAACTAACTAGATATGTAATATTTATTACGTCTATAAACATTATGTTTTTTCTTAGTAATATTATTAGTGTAACGTTTTGTTACATTTAACAAGTTGTTTTTAATGAATTCAAAGTACTGAAACACTAATAAAAATACCTACTAAATACATAGATGTACCCTCTTAAACATAATAGGCTGTACCTAACTTTGTGTACTGCCGCATCCAAGCAAGTAGAAAAGTTTGAAGAGCGCTAGAAGCAACTTTGCTTATAAACAGTTATTTAGCGGACCAAGTCAGCAACAACGGCTGTTAATATATAAGCACCTTTATCCTTTGGTAAAGTTACATCGTTCAAGTTATAAGCGCGCTTAGCTGCTCTTAGATCTTGATAAATAGTTAATGCTGCAAGGAGCATTATCAGTATTAAGGTGTTTCTACTTTATCGTTAAACTGAATTCATAAAGACTCCTAGATTACTAGCAAATCTTTCATTTCCCTTCTTCACACTATAACTTCGGAGAAAATTAAAATTTGCTAAGAAACCCACACACCCACTACAGTAAGCTACCGTCTCATTTCTCTTAGAATATGTACTGCACCATCTGCAATTGTAAAACATATAAATGTTAAATTTTACATATAAACATATACATTTTACCTCTTCCCCTTTAAATGAAAATAGATTTATAGAATTTCTCGAATTTTAATTTTATGTATATATATACTACTATATAAAAATATAATAGTTTGTCTGTATGTGTGTGTGTGTGTGTGTTACTCAATCACGTAAAAACTACTGGACCCATTGAGCTTCAAATTACATGGAGTTACTTAAGGTCCCTGGTTAATACATAGGCCTATTTTTATTTAGAAATTCCATCACAGGGCACCGCCTCGCTGGCCTTGAAAACTTTCTTAACGCTTAATCAGCTGATGTGTTTAATAGCCTGTAAAAGTAACTTTTAAACACAATTAAACAGGTGATAGTAAATGTTTGTTGTTATTCATCTTTCAAGGCTAGTTATACTTTACAAATGCTATGTTACAAGCAGTAGCGTTTCGTTCTCTTGGTTTTTCAAGACAATAATCGGTATGTTTATAGGTTGATAAATTTACTGGGATATATTTTCAATAAAATAAATTCCTTTTACATACTTAAAACATGTATGCTGGAATCAACAACAGTAAAATTCGTAAAAGAAAAAAGAGTAACCTATCACAACGTTTTGCTGAAGCAAGGGCAATGTTATATCTGCGAGGAAGGGAGTCTTCTCAAGAAAGACAAGTCCGTTTGGAAATCAACGCCGAAAATACAGCAATGCAACGTTTTCTGAAACTTCGGAACACGGTCAGGCACGATAGATTTATAAAAGATTTTCTTTTGTTAAAAAAGTTTCATATTAAAAATGGTTCCAACAACCTAGAGTTAACTTATTCCATCATGTTTTATTTAGAAATACAATAAGCCCAGTGAGAAGAAGAGGTACGTAGCTAGTACAATAAAACAAAAAATGTTATAGTTAACAAACTTTTAACAAAATATATCTACTTTATGCTATAAATAAAATTTAATCAAGATAGAAAATCTACTATTTGTATTAGATTTCTAAAGGTTTTAGACTAAAAATGTGGAAGCACTATATATCAATTGATATACAAACGAATTATTTATGTATCACACAAATGTACTCTAATGAATAAAAATGAATTATATTTGATGAAATGGTAGAAATACTAATGAACTGTACAAGAATAATAATACTATTATTAATTTCATTTTTCAACGTTTCGATATAATTTTAGTGTCATGATAAGGGACATATAAAAATAGTTATTTTCTGATATCATGTTCGAAACGTTAACTAACTATTAAAAAGTATTATTTTTCTTGTGCTAGTCAATAGTATGTCTACCATTATATTTGATTACTTGACGTTATTATCATATTATTATAGGGTCGTTTAGGTAAGTGTAGTTTAAATTCCATAAACTAATACCATAATGTTTTATTAACGTTAAAAACAAAGTTGAATCACTTTTTTTGAAAGTACTATTTTTACAATCCTGAACCAAAAATGTATCATTGCAAAACCTTTTTTATGCATTGTATAACGATGGTAAATTTATGCAAGCAAGAGGAAACACGACCACCACAAGTAATAAAACCGAGTGCATTATAATACATAAAAATATTTGTTTATGTCTCACTACAGACAGCACGTAAAGCCATATTTCTGCCGTTATCTTTTGTAAGACAAAGACACCCATTATTCAAGAAGGAAAATCTGCTGTGTAAAGGGGTGAAACGATAAGCTAAAACCACCCCTCTTCTAACCCTAACCTCGAACACATAAAAAGGATTAGAGTAAGGTACTGTAATGAATGAGTCGTCACACCACTGATATTGTATCCTAAGCTTTGTTTATTGCTTTGCCATGAAATTGTTACGTTATTCTAGGATTTTTCTAAGTTTTACATCAATATGAAAAGTCATATTCTACACTATGCCATTGATAGTATTGTTTCGAATAACCTCTATCATACGTTTGTTATACGTCTTTAAGTTTGTATTTTACGTTTTATAAAATCGGCATTGTTAAACTATTATTAACAGTAATTAATTATTGTTATTTATAGCTAAAGTTTGTACAACTATAATACTCTTAATTATATATTTTTATACATTTTCTATTTGTTTTTATTTACCAAATTCCTTACTATATTTTTTTAGATATATGCCTTAATTCGATGATTTTCTACAATTATTGAGCAAAAACAGACTTTTTTCCAACTCCTATCGTTTACTTCTTAGTAATAGTAATAATAATAATAATAGTAGAAAACATTACTATTTATTAGGAATATACTGTGGTTGAATTTAATAATAAATACACAAAAACCTTCTTAACCACAAACTTTCTTTATTTTACCCTTATGTACATTTCAGTTACATAGTAACCATCCTCAGAGGGATAACATACAAAGACTCCTCAGTCTTTGTATGTTATCCCTCTGAGGATGGTTACTTTGTAACTGAAATGTACATAAGGGTAAAATAAAGAAAGTTTGTGGTTAAGAGGTTTTTGTGTATTTATTAGTAGAAAACATAATTTTAAAGTCTATGTATTACTAAAAGATAATAACTTTAAGGTACATAACAAGGCAATATAGGAATAAATAATTATTTTATAATTGCGGTCAACGATTCGTTTATTCACAGTATAAGTTACTACTATTCAAAGGTAAATGGTTCAAAGTCGACGGAAATATTAAATTAACTTACATTATTAATGTTCCAAGCTAATATTTGGAGTCATTATTATTTATTTCTCCACATATTGGACAATACACTGAAGCATTTTGTACTCTTTCCGATCTTTGATAGATTTCTTAAAGATTATAATTCACCTGATCTTTCGATCAAACTTTTCTTGTTAAATATGAGTCATTTTACGGTGTTTATGGTTGTTTAAATAATTAATATATTAGAGAAATAATGTAAGGAAATGATTCTAAAACAATTCAACTTTATCAAAACAAATAAACTAATACATTTAAATTACTTTTTATGGATAGTTTTTTAAAACTAATTGGATTTAGAATAAATTTGAACGACTTTGTTATTTTATAATAATATAGTTATTGTTTAAATTTTTTAAAGAAATTACTTTGACGTTTAGCGATCATTTCTACCCGATCATATATATTTGAAATTACAACTAGTTTTACACTATAATATGTAGCCTGTATACAGTACTGTATAATCCACTGGTAATTAGATATTTTGTCATTTAAACATTCAATGGTGCACCAATGATGTAGTTCAAACTGACCGCAAACGGATTGCGATAATTAATACTTTTGCTATTCCTGGAAACTGCAAACAGAAATACGGAGGAATAGTGGATTACAAACTGATACCAATTAACGGAGGTGTCACAAAATTTCAAAAATGTACAAGCAACTAACTTTTTCATGAATAACGTAAAAATTACTCAGTTTAAATTGAGAAAAAATTAGGTGATCATTTTTTAAATTTTATCATTTAAAAATATTACTTATAGTAGGCTCTATCAAAACAATCAGTATAATGGAAGGTTAAAAAACAAAATTGTTCCATTTTTTTAAACATAGAATATTTTACTCCATATTTTACACTAATAATCTGCGTTAGTGAAACTGTATTTTGTCTGCGCTGAATAATATTTTTTCAGCAATGTTATGTCCGACTATTGCATAAAAATTGAAATTTTTTACAAATATTTCAGACCATTAAAAGTGTTCGCATTTTTATTATATGACTAGAACATTTCTTGGTGAAGAATATTTTAAATAGAAGATAGTTCTCTTCCATTTTTTATAGAAACAATTGTTTGTTTATGATACAATAACCGCAAAGTTAAATAATTTATATTCTAGAAGAACTATCCGCAAAGTAACCTTACGTGTTGACCTTGAACGGCCAAGGGCAGGGGTAAAGTCACTATCTTGGTGCTATATTTTCGTAGCAGTCACCACACATCCAGCTGTGTTCGCGTGAGAATCGTGCTACTTCTATCTCGTGCATAGCGAATGTCTAAAATTTGCGCGGCAATTGAAAATCCAGCTAGACTTAAAGTCCGTTCAGTGATTAGATTTTTGTTTGTAGAAAATCACAAATCCATTGAAATATGTCGACGACTTTGTGAGGTGTTTAGAAACAGAATAAAGAGTGAAGGGGGAGTGTGGTAGTGGTTTATTGTGTTTAACGATGGTCGTCCTAATGAGTTATCAACGAAAGGGTTCGAGAATGGTCATGAAGCTTCACAAGTTCAAGCAATGAGTTACTTGAAATTTTTGAAAAAGGAAATGAAAGCTCTGAAATTGTAAGTAGGCGATTGTATGAACCTTTTCGTTGTTCTTTGGCAATAGGTCATCAACCAGAAGACTTTCTCGTCATGAACGCAGTTGGTGCTGCCATCTTTACCAATACACGACTGCCTCACTTCACCTTCATTCATTATTCCATCCCATACACCTCACAAAGTTGTCATCAAAGTACAATGGGTTATGATTTTTCGCCAACAAAAATGTAATCACACCTTTAAGCTCGCGGGGTTTTCAATTAGATAGAGCCCACACTTTAAAAATTCACCATGAACAAGTTAGAAGCAGCACAGACCTGACGTCAACACAGTTGGATTCGCGCTGATCGCTGCTACGGTTGACACCAAGATTGCGGCTCTAGTCTTGTCCACGGCCGTAAACGGTAAAAATGAAGGTTACTTTGTGGATTTCCTCTTATATTTACCTTTGCAATAGGGCTCTACTGGATGAAATGTTCTTTGGATTCTGTTATAAAGTAATTGAAGATATTTCTGACTCATAAAGAGAAGTATCTAAAATGAAAAACAAGTGAAAAATTGGAGAGTATCACTAAAGATTTGAGCATGTTAAAGATGCTGTAGGTAATTCAATGCTTTGACGTCTCTTGCAGCAACCATGCATGTCCGTAGCTTGGACAAGCTGAGTCTCTTGTTTAATTTAATAAAATAAACGTAATTAAATGAGCTTAAGTGAGCCCAAATAAACCCTGATATTTGTCGAAACTGAGCATTAAATCTTAACCTATGTTGGAAAATACCATTTAATGTATTCTTTAAGTAAATATAGTCCTTTTTTTGTAATGTAAAATCAACACTTATTTAAATTATTAAAAAATTTAGTATAACCCTGGATACAAATATTTACAAAACCTTAAGGTTGTTTGGTAATTAAAGCTACGCTAGTGTGCCAGGTATAGTTTTTTGTACTAATTTAAATATATACGTCGTGCAATTGTAATGCAAAAAACTGGTTTAAGGGGTAGAAATGAGCTCAATTAAACGATCTTGTTTCCAAGTTAACCCAGGTTGAAGCTTGAGGGCAAAATATTAATTTAAAATTGTAGTTATCCTGAACCTAGACAGAGTATAAAACTTCTACTTAAGGCTATCCCGTAACCCAAATCTCTTACGTAATTTGAGTTAATGTTTATTTTCTAAATGGAAACTATATTACTATATCTTGTCATTATATTATTCTTAGGAAATGAGTGTTTGAAAGGTATTTCTGTACATAGCTGTTATATATAAATATATATATATATATATATATATATATATATATATATATATATATATATATATAGTCTTAACATTTTTTAAAATAAGGTTGTTTATTTAAATCTGAGATGTTTTCCGAATATGCACCCGAGTGGCGGCAATTTTTCTTACTATCGGATTTTTCAAAATAAAAATAATTGTAAGGAATAGTATGTTATTTTAATTTTATCAATGATAAAATATTTATTGTTACTAAGTGTCTTACTACTTCTCAGAACCTCCAGCCTCACAAAAACTAGGAGCATTCGCTTTAAGCTTTTCTCACTCCTTTCAAAATACAGTTGGATTTCTCTGAACACTAATTCCCATCTTGGCATATGCCGTCTTGCCTGATGGCCACTTTGCAACAAGACGTACCGTCAACGCCAAAAATCAATCTGGTTCAATGAGCTCAGAATAAAAATACATCGATACAGTAATTTTTGTACGAATTTAAATGATAGTATCAAAAGGTAGTTAAAGTTTTTGAAATGAAAATTAGAAAAAAGTTAATATTACAAACACATAAATATCTACTGCATTATAAACAGTCTAAGTACTTTGTAGGCGTATATTTGCTTACAGTGGTACGTGTAATTGAATGTAATATTTCACCGAGGCACGAAATAGCTATACTGTATTGCATTTTAATACTCGGCGAGTGTACTATTTTGTAGCAGTGTAAATTGTAATGGGAGGCAGTATTTTACAAAGTTTGAAAATATTTATTATAATAAGCATAGTTATTATCTCCCCTCAAACTGCGTAATTTATCTCAATCAAATTGCCTTTTTAGTCCTTAATATTTTATTTTTATATTTTATTTACGTTTCTTCTATTTGTGACGTTACACATATTTTGTTTCTACTATTTTTTTCTTTATTTTATTCTTTTTTGTATCAAAATATGAATTTTGTTTACATACAATTTTATAAGTTTAATGATATATTACTTAAATTAAAATACGTTTTATACTTGCCCACCGTTTTATTTATTTCTTCTCAACGTCTTTTATTGTAAACCCTGTGACACCTTTTAAAATATCCTTATTTTTCATTATTCTTTTGTTACTTTTTTATTCTTATTTATTAATTCTACTTATGCCTCGCAATATCATGAATAATCTCATTAAATGTTTTTTTTTTTAATTTTAATTAATTTAAGATACGCTTCTCACATCTTCAACATAAAATCTTTCCAGTTATTCATCTTTAATATATCTTTATTTTTTACATTTTATCATAATTTATATTGAAATCTTAGAATGATTAATATAGATATAACTAATAAACGGTAGACGGAGGTAATTACGCTATGACATAGAACTGAGTAAAAATAAGATTTTATATAACAATTCTTAAGTTCGTTTGCATTGTGTCGTAACAGAAAGTTATTTTACTTCAATAACTGTACATTATTAAGTTAAAATATTAATAAATGGAAAATGTCTTTAAAGTTGAATTATTAAATTATAAAAATCAATCATACAAAATGAGTTTAATATAAACAAAGGGGCTCTATTTGTTAAAGGTTAATGTATTATTTGAATGTAATAGATATAAAATTAGAAGCTTTAATCGTAGAAAAACCGATTGAAATTGACTTAGGAATCTAGAATACCCAATGATTTCATAAAAATTTGACTCAAGTAACAACATGTGCGAAAAGTAAAATGTTTAACAAATAATGTAAACGTTAAGTCTTACATTACATTGTTTTGTAGAAAAACTGAAGAAGCTCTGTAACCCTACGGACCGAAAACTATTCAATATTTTTTTAAATAATTTAACATGTAATCAGTTTTTCGAAACTACATTCTTCGTATAACATGAAAGATAATGGTCATATTGGGAGATAAAATAATAAATAAATAGAAAATAAACGACATTTTGACATTGTTCCCAAATAAATAAATCTATTTTCAATAAAAATTACGCAAATAAAATCGAATATTTTCTTAACGAGTATGCTGGGCATTCCTTTCTTCTGGTATCGCAGCAACAGATAAACTAAATGAACTATAACAGTTTCCCATTATAAAATGTTAACAGCAATGATAAAATAGATTTTTAATTTTATTGTTCTTCATTATTATTTAATTATTATTACATTTGCTAACTTGCTAATCTGTAATGTTTTTAATATTATTTATCATAATATTACTACTTTTGACAAAATTTATTATATATGTTCAATAAATGAAATTATATATATTAAAATATTATTGAAGATCTGAATCCTTTGATCTACTTTATTTGCTTTTATGTTGTCGATGTAATATCACATGAAAGGAAGGCAAAGAAATTGTAAGGCGAACACTACAATAGTTATTAGGAATCGAGATGACACTTTTCTCAGTATATTTCATTCTAAAAGGTAAAATAATTTTTCAGATGAATTTAATTTTCCCTCTTAGATTCCATTCAGCTATGCAAGAAAAATGTTGATTAGAACTAAATCACTCTTACATATAAAAACTTCAGTTACTAAACCTAAACTGCAGATTAATTTTCCAAGGAGCAGCCGTGAATTAACACAATGGTACTGTATAACTAAATCGATAAAAATTATTCTCAAAATACTCTTAAATGAAAATATATTAACAAAACTGTAACATATACCCTTAATGCTTACTAAATCTGTAGTTAATAATTTAAAGCGGATGTTTCTTAAAACAGAATAGTCCAAAAATACTAATTTACTTTTTTAATAATTTTCCAAGTAAGTGAAACACGTATAATACATTACATGAAAATTTATTTCCGAGGAATACCGAAACTTTCAATCTATTCTAAAAATGCATAGATAAAGACCAAAATGTTTGTTAGCATAGGTCTAATGACGAGCATTAGTCAATACTAAATTTCCTTAATCTGTGACAACACCACGAGGTTTGCCTTCAGCCGACGAAACAGCCCCGGGCACGGTTTTGTCATTAATTATTAAAACCCTCATTACGAAAATGTTTGACGTTTTATGAGCATCTGCAACGCAAAAAGGAATTTGTCGACCTAATGAATGGCACATTTTAAAAATTGTTATCCCTGTCCCCACCAGGAGCATAAACACGTATAGAGCTCTGTCTCTATATCTAAGGCGGAAGGGATTAAAAAATACATTATTTGGTGTTTAGTTTGATATAGAGGGTTGATTTATACTCCTGGGGTTGTTTAATGGGAATTAATTCATACTCTTAAAGGAAAGTGACAAATTAAATGTTTATAAAGCGTTTAAATGTAGACACTAAATATTTAAATTATTTGTCTCTTATTTCAAGTATATTCCAAATTTAAAGATATCTCAATGATAATTTATTTAAATAATAGCTCAGATTTTTCCCTTTAAACGTTATTTAGAATATCATTTTTAAGGCTTGCTAGAAAACAAGTAAAAGGTCTATAGGAAAAAAAAAATTAAAGTCAATACCTACTGAGGTCGCTAAAAAAAATTGTTATTTGAGTTACATTTATTTTATAATACTATTATTATAAACATGTATGTACATATGACAGAATCACAATATTATTTGGCAAAATAGTAAGTGAATTTCCTTGGCATTTTCCATTTCCTTATCCATATAGTTTATGGTGTTTGACCATTATTTTTGTTTGTTACTAGTTAATCGCTTTCTTTTTTCGTTTCTAATTGATGAAGATAATGGTGGTCAGTAACATTTCATTCTATCCACCTCTTTTAATTCTTCACTATTGCAAGGAACCTTTGTCTTAGAATTTCATATATACATCTTTAAGGGATTGATTTCCAGCTATGGGAAAGTTGGGTCAGTGCCGGTTGGGAAAGGCTGACCCAAATTCAAATATGAAATTCCTCATCTCGAATATGACCGGTATAAGAAGTCTTTTAAATTTAAATAATTGAATAAATACATGAAAAATCTCTATTAACATCAATTATCATCTAATATATGTGGAATAAAATGTATTTGAACTTGATTGGATGAATAAAAACGTTTTATTAACGATTGAAAATGTCCACATAATATATATATATATATATATATATATATATATATATATATATATAAGGAGAGTGTGAGCTGATAAAAAGATTTGAAAAATGGTATTGAACATTAAATACAAATTTTGATGTTCCCAAACTACTTCAACAAAAATATTGAGTGTATTAGAGTTCTTAAAACATCTTCATATAAAGTTATTTTCTCATTTACGTAAGGTTTTTTTATTTATGCGCTAACCGAACTTGTATGCCTCATATATTCAAACCCTGCCAAGAAAATAACCATTAACAACTTGGAGGAACTGTGGTGTAATTTTTTATTTTAAATAAATAAAATCTCATACCCACAAAAAGTTTTTATTTAAATCCTTATATACATTTTGATTGCAAATCAATCATCTTCATAGGATGGTAGGAAGAATAATTACATTTTAAATGTATTAAAAGTAGTTTTTCTTGTAAAAAAATAGTCTGAAGAAAATTGCTTTGAAATTGGAATTTATAAAATAGTTTTTAAAAAAACGTTTCAGTGGTTAAAAGGTTTTATTTATTTAAAATAAAGAAAAGAAATAACCATTACGGACTTAGAACACAATTTTACGGACATAATTCACAAGGTATACGTGTACGTATACGGATATTACCAGCTCTTGTTTGACTCTCAAGTCGTTTTATACAAACTAGTTAGAAATATATGAATAGTAAAAAATGCGTACCTGATCATTGTTTAAAGTAATTACAAAATTTGTTACAAAACTGACCAATAAAAGAACTTCCGAGCATTGAAAGATTTAAAAGGAAGTAAAACACCCCTTGCTGTTCTGTAATCTGAATAGGAGTCCAAACGCAAGGTAATTTGGGCTTTTAAATTTATAAATAAAAAATACGTTGGTTTTTGTCCTTTCCAATCTCTCCATATAATCTTGGTCGTATTGTACTGAAGCACAAAGACTATGCGAAACAATATTTACTAAAAGCTGATTCTTTAAGAGATATTCTTCTAGCTACCATGTTTATAGAGGTAAGCCTAGGTAACGTAAGTTTACCGGATCAGCTACAAACTTATTTAACTTTCAAGAACACTACAAACAATTTTCCTTATACACAGATGCTTTACCTATCGTGACAGCAACAACCGCTGTTAATAAGCGCTTTATCCTTTGGCAAAGTTTCATCTTACAAGTCCTAAGCGCGCTTAGCTACTCTTAGATCTTTATAAATAGTTAATGCTGCGAGGAACATTATCAGTATTAGGTGTGTCTACTTAATAGTTAAACTGAATTCTCTAAGACTGGATTGTTTGCAGATTTTCTACTGCATTCGACAAATTAAACGGATATTAGAGACTTATACCCGTGGCTACACGACCAGCTATAATATACTATTTCTCTCAGAATCCCTTCAGCACAATTATATGTTTTAACGAAACAACTCAAGGAATTAATAAAACAACTTTAATTGTTTTACGAAAACTAGCCAAGCAAGAAAAAATGCAAACGAAAAATAGTAAAATAATTATAACGTTTAGTTACTACTAGAAGTAACACGCTTATTATTTGGAGAAACATATAGGTTTATAGTGTAAAACAAACAGATAGCTTTATAAGATTAAAATCTGGTAAACTTATATCCGTGCCATTATTTTCCGAATAGATATTGTGGGTTATAAAATACAACAAAATATAAATAACATATGAAACAGCCAAAACGAGCATTTAGTTCGTGGAACCAGTAAGAAAATGGGACGAAACAGATTAGATGCGTGAACATCAATTTTGCCCTGCCTCCATTCCGGTTCCACCAATGCAGTGTTTATCTTGCCAATATTTAATTGAATTTTTATTTTGGAGACATTTGATAATCCTAAATATTACAGTCAGATGATTTTGTATTTGCTCATTTATTGCTATTATTACATATTTCAACTTGGCTTCGTATGTTTTTAAATATTGTATATTACTACAGTGGGGTGTTTCAAAAGTATAGAGTTTTGATATTTATAAAAAACAAAAGACAAAATTATAAACGTTTTGGTGAATTAACTGGAAAAAGTAATTTATATTTTTTTATTTTTAGTAACATTTCAGGAAACTTTATTGATTACGAGATTAAGCGTATCTCTGGATAAAAAAAAACAGTTTAAAGACCTCTCTGGTTCTGAATAAAATTACTTTAGCCTTTAAGAGATACCTTATTCATTAAATCGAAACCTTTTGTAATATCAAGATCGAATGTTGCAAACGTATGAATTGTACATGTAAATAAATACAATTCCAGATCAAGTTGTATGGTCTGTTTATTTAAATAGCAAGAAAATTTAAACTTAAATGATATAAAAATTCAGGATTTCAAATTTTTATAATTTATTGCTTTTTTTCCTATCTAGTATTCATATTTAATATCTACAAACGTAATTGTAATCTTAAAATAAAATAATTGTTTTATTTAACTTTGATGTGATAACTTTGCTGTGTGACGTCCAATAGTGATTTATAATCCGTGTGTTAGTGATGCCTAAGGCTATGGCAATGTACTACTCTTTACTACATTTGGTCGATCGCACTGTGAAATTTAAGTCCTAAAACACAAAGAATTTCCAAACCTGTAATTACTAATAATTTTTATTTTCTGAAATAACTTTTATGTAACACTAAAATATTTTAATTTATTTATAGTCCAAAGTATAAAAACGTCACTCAGCTCTCCAGTTGGGCGGTTCTCTGTGGGACGTATCTGATATCATTGCGACGAGGCACATCTTCGTTTTCAGTGAAAATAAAATAACCGACATTTGGTATGTTCGAAAATACACGACTTTGAAAATTTATTGTGATTGTTATTTAGGAAAATCCAATCAATTTAAAAAATATGCATCAAGTATAAAACTTTGCAGCAGTATCTTATACGAGAATGGAAGGAAAGAAGCGTGAAGGACGGGGTGTAGTCGAATTAAAAAGATCTGTGTTAATCCCCCAAGTAGCGAGATCGGACAGGTCCAATGGTCCAGGTAGGTGTCAGCTCGAACTACTATAGAAATATTTGTTACTTAAGGTTAGGTGAGCTGAGGTTAGGTTAGGTTATTACTCACTCAACATACAAAATATCCTACACTTTTTCCGCTCACTATAACGTCCAACGTGACAATGAAGAGAACTGGCTTGTGCCAATGAGTTTAGAGGGTGTAGCTAAGGGGTACTTAGGCAATCCTTCCAGAAATTCCTGCCTCTACCTGCTTTCTAACCATCGGACCACTTCGACCGTGACTCTTTCTTAAGTAACACAAATATCACTGGCATATTTTGACCAACGGACCGGTTCGGTACCAGACGTTTTCGAAATGGTAAACGCGGACGAAAATGCTAGAACTAGTTCTCTATCTGGAATGAGGAATGATTCACCGAACTCTCTTATCATAAAGCCCAGTTTATTTGTGTCACATATTTTATATATTGGTTACATTAACCGATTATATAAAGACGATGCCCCAAAAAAAAGTTTATCATAATTGTCCAAGTCAAACGATAATTATTTAACTAATACATATTTATAATTATTTGGGGAAGAAGAAAAATGAAAGTCATAGTATCAAACAACAACAAAAATAAAAAAAATTGAAAAGGTCTTTTTCCTAATTTCTGACTTGAAAATCAAATTCTGTAACATAACCTAAGCAATTTAACATGTTTTAGTGTAACATTTTTCGTTGTTAAATGTCTCACATTTTTGTAAAAAGCTACATATTAACGTCTTGCAAAGTGGTAGATAAATGAGCAAAGTTTTAATAAAAAAAAACTAAACAACGCATCCGACTGCAATGTGCCCTTGTCGTGATAAACGGGTCCCGGAAAGGTTAATAAAGTCCCTGTTTTCCCTCAGGAACGTTACAAATGTCCCGAGTCACACCTCGTCCCGTGTTAATCTATTACCCCCGACTTTCTATCTATCACGCGTTAAACTTTAGTCGTTTGTTGTACTTTCTGTACGGCATTATTGCTACCGGATGTGGCTGTGATTTAAATTGTACTTTTAAATGTTTTATTTCCTTTAGTGTGATAAATAAAGCGGTAATAAATGATTTCAAATGTTATAAAATACAAAATACTTGTTGTACACTTATCGTAATTTACACTTATACGCTGGAAAAACCTTAGCTAATTTTAAATTCGTATATATTATTTTTCTTTCTTACTGATTGAAATAACTATTTTTTATTGTTCGACGAGGACGATAATAAGCCAAAATATCTCAGGAAAATGACGGTACAAGTAACGCAAAAATTATACGCATAGGCTTATAACTACATAAACCTAATCAGAAAGCAGCTGGCGGGAGTTTGTAAAGTCGTCCGTATGACTCTGTCCCTGGGCCGGTTCAAATGTCTACTAAAGCATACGAGGTAAACCTATTTGGCCTAATAGAGCGATGAATGCTGTTTATACACGACAACACTGTTAATGCAGTTATGTTGGAAACAATTGTTAAATGTTAGCGCGAAAGCTTTGGCCAGCTTTACATACAAAATTTTTTTCTAATTTAACTAAACTATAATCACCCCAAAAAGATTCAATACAATCTAATCCACTCAGGTTTAAGTTGTTAAATAGATACAAGACAATATTAAACATTATTTGAAAGATAGTTAAAATAATAACAGTTTCTTTTGTATATTGTCATTTTAAAGTCGCATTTTAAAGAAGCATGATATTAAAACATAGACTATAATTATATATACTTTACTTCAGAAAAATGTCAACTGTGTAAATTTGTAGTAACTAATTTTGGCAGACATATTGGGAGGATTGTAATTATAATTAGCGAACCTGACGATATTATACAAGTAGTTGACTGGCTCAATTTTTTTAAAATTTTTATTTTAGAATAACATAGTTTATTCCATTTTTGTTAGTTTACGTCCGTTGTTTTTGGCCTGATGGGAAGTGTTTCTTTCTTAGACCTTTCTCGTATGTTATGGTTCATCTGTAGTATCTTTCTGAAATGGTTTCTTTTATTGCTCAATAACTCTTATATTTAGTTACTTAGGGCTTAGCTATCGAGAACTAATCATAACGGTAAAAAAACAAAATAGTAAACTCAAAATCTCACTAAAATTACTTTTTTCTGAAACAAACGCACTAATTCATAAAATGCTAGTTTTCGCAACGATGACGCCTTCCTCAGTGCTTGGCATCGTACCTAGTAGCTAAGTTTTGAGAAAGCAGAAACTAAGCCATCGTCGCCGAAACTAGTCTGTTATGAATTAGTGTGTTTGTTTCATTGAAAAGTAATTTTTGGTTAGATTTTAAGTTGTCTAACTTTTTTTTTACCGTTGTGAATTCCTTTATTGTATATATATATATATATATATATATATATATATATATAATTTATAAAAAAAACTGTGCTATATTTTCAGTATATGTCTCGGGTCAACTGAACCCTGAATGTACATTTTCCATGGTCAGGTCATCTTATTTGTTTATAATAAATGATGAATTCTAATTTGTTTTTTAGTGAAACCAATCATCTATTGCAAAAACACTCGGTATACATGGTTAATTAATCAAAAAAGTGCGTTTTATTTTAGGTTTCTAAAATTTCAATTATGAAAATAACTAAAACTTACTTATTTTGGGATGAAATCAGCCGTTTCTTACCTGCAAAAACAAACAACAAACTCTTAAAATCAGAATAAAATGATTAGTAAAGTCCTACTTATGTACACAAAGACTTTTACAATATATTTATTGTAAAAATATTAGAAAATAAGTTTTTTTTAAAATTTTAGTAGTTGCCACTCTGTTGGTAATTGGAATTATTTGTCAAAAGCTATTCAAATTAAATGAAGAGAATATACGAAGCAACAATAAGCACAAAATATAACTTATTTGGTATTATTTTTTCCATGTGTGCACTGTGTTTGTATATGTGTGTGCGTGGGTGGGATATATATAACTCATTAGATCATTACTTTAAAAATATGTGCAACACGAATAATTTTAGATTATTTACTAAACATTCCCTTTAAATGATGGGCCTACGGTTTACGATTGGTTGTAAAAATCAGCTGATTGAAGACTATTGTGTTCAGAGATCTGGCGTGAGACTAGAAATCACAGATTTTCCACTATAAAGTGAATGCTTGTGATTGCAGATTTTTTCTCTTCAAAACATCCCCAACCACTATAAAAAACTCTTCCGCAATATAACATGGCAGTATAAGGCCGTTGTTTTATTTTACTTAGGGTTGCATATATTCCCATAAATCTTTAAGTAAAGTTTTGCCGGTCCATATGTCACGATTGTCTGTTTACGACTGTAGCGCGTTCTCGCGGCTTTAACTGCAGATTTTACTACAGCCTGCTTTAACACGTAACTTCGTCTAATAAATGTATAACGTTCATAAAACCTCTGTGACTTTGCGACGGGTTCTCTCGAAGAATGTTTTCTCGCCGTCATTATGAGGCACATGACCTGACCCATGCTAGTTGTGTGACGCATTTTGTCTGAAGCTATATAATATGACCATATATAATAAACAGTTTAATTAAAAAGAAAGAGCAGGTAATTCTAAGAAAAACAAAAACATTAGAAAAAATTTAAAATACATCTTTTTTCTTTCTCAAATAACCTTGTTTACCTTATGTGGCAAGGTTGACTATATCCAATTGTTTTGTCTATATTCGACAATCTAGTCTTTCACGGAGATCGTCCCCCTCCCATTGCATAGGTAACTGCAAGTTGTTTTTAATTCCTGAGTGGGGAATCATCTCACTACGATAAACGGGATTTTGTTTGAAATAAACAAATCTTTAAAAGGTCAAATTGAAATAACCTCATTACGAGTGTATTGATGGCAAATAATTATTCAAAAAAATAGAAACAATAAAATCATAAACTCCTCAATAAAAAAAATAAAATGAGGAACATTAATACTCCTCATATAAATACAGATAATTATAAATATTAAAGAAAAAAAATTATTGATGTTAACAATAATAAATAAATTGTGAAATTATAAATAAATAACTACTATAATGGAGTGGAAAATACATAACAAGAATTGTTATTTATAAATAAATATTACCACTTAAACTACAAAAACTCTTTATTTACGTAATGGTGTACATTTCGATCGCAAAGCAATCATCTTTAAAAGAAATTACTATATGCTTTAGTAAGGTAACCTAAAGCAATTTCCTCTGAAGATGACCGCTTTGCAATCAGAACATTAATTTCTGAAAAGTGTTTGCAGTTTAGGAGCATTTATTTATTCATAATTAACAATTACATCACAGTTGCTCTAAGGAATTAAATCAAATAAAGGTAAAATGATAAAAATAATTAATTAAATCGTGTACTATAATGAAGAAAAAAGTGTAAATATATGGTAAGTTAAACCAAAGGTAGGCTAAATAAAGAACCAGACAGAGTGCAGCCTAGCACGTTGTAATATAGTTATATATGCAGTTAATATAAATAACTTGACTATTTGTCTTCGTGCTTACACCGCGTCGGCATTTGAGTGTGGGTGTTGGTGCAGTGTGGGTGCGTGTAGGGGTGTGCGCGTGTGCGTATGAGTATAAGTGTGCGTGTGCGTGAGCGTGTGCGAATGCGTGCGGGTGTGTGTGTGGCTGTAAATGTTTAAATAAATTAGTTTGAATACTGGATATTTTAATTTTGAAAAAATATTCAAAACATTTATACTTCAACACATACAGTTTTTTATTGTAAATAATTTCTTTGTATTTGACTAATGCGAAAAATACAGCATCTCTCTTAAGACTTTAACTAGCAATGTTTGTATTTGTATATTAACATATTAACAAGATGCGATAAAAGCTGGCAATCTCGTACGGCAATTGTCCTGTTAGTAGGGTGGATAAAACAAAGGGATGTTGTGATAAGCCACCCCTAACTCTCACCACTGGACTATGTATGCAGATCAGGATTAGCGGTTCCTCTCTAATGAACGCCGGAGCAGAAAGGGTGTCTCGTAATTGTTGTTCTTTTGTGTTAGACGGTCAGCGTTTGTGTGTTCTTTACGCGCCGTATTCCCTACTGTGTTTGCCCCCCTCTTGTTATATCTGCAGTGCTTTGAGTGTTTGCCGACATGGGAGGGCTGCGGATCAAAGGAATTGTGGTAGTAACGAAATATTTAACTTGAATTTACTAATTCAATTACTGCTTATTTAAAACTAATACTTTAAAGTTCACACTTTCCCCATATAAATATATATATATGCTGATACGTATTCCTTCACGGATAGAAAAATATGATGAATAGTTATCTGGAGTACATCCGTTCATTCTGCACTGCAGGATGTACTCCAGATAATAACTATTATTAATATATATATATATATATATATATATATATATATATATATATATATATATTAAAACAACATAGGTTATTCAAATACAAGAATATTTATTATTTTATATACAAAGCTTTTCGTTGGCAAACAGTACCAACATCATCAGGAATGAAAATTACAATAATGTAAGCTATAGGCCTAAAACATAAGTTTAATTAGAAATAGAATTGTTGCTAAATTTATACAAATTGCCAAATTTATTTTGTTGCTTTAACATTATAGACATTGAATATAGTATCAAATTTAGAATGTATTTGTATTTGTTCTTTTATTAATTTGTTATTATTATTGTGTTTATATATTTCGAATGCTTCATATATATTCATTCTTAATCCCTTATTAATTTCTTTTATAAGTCTCATATTTTCTATATTTGGAAATTGGTGCTTATTATTAATACAATGATTTGCGAAATTTGATTTATATATTTCTGGATTATATATATTTCTGGATGTTGGTACTGTTTGCCAACGAAAAGCTTTTAATATAAAATAATAAATATTCTTGTATTTGAATAACCTATGTTGTTTTAAATTATTAAACAAGAAAACGTATTTTATATTTATATATATATATATATATATATATATATATATATATATATATATAAACATCGCAATATGTATTCTATCGCTTTCAATCGTGATACAATACTTTTTATTCATCCACTCAGGATGAAATACATTTTTCTTCCACCTTGTGAATGACAATTGATTTCCACACAGTTTTTTTTCAAATAATATTTTAATAATAAAATTTAACGAATTAATTTAGTTTTATATTGAAGAAAAAACTTTCAAAAACTTGCGAAAGGGGAGGGTATGCAATATAATTATTTCGTCCTATTTGGCTTAAACTGAGTGATAACATATGATTTCATAAAAGAGATGATTTTATTTTATAGGTTATTTGGTAGACAGCAATTTAACGCGTTGCTTTATTTATATTAATGAATTAAAAAAGGTACTAAAATAATTTTTTTATTTTTTAACCTGAGTAGGAATTGACTTTAAAACATTTATAGGTCCTATTACTTGTTAATCACATATGTAAACCGATGAGAAGTAGCCATTTATTTTAAAATATTTATCTTAGATTCATCTACGTATTTACCTATGAAGTAATTACTAATTTGACTGAAAGTTTTGAATAATTTACTACTATTGAACAAATAAAAATAATAAAATTTAATTAATAAACCTTTATTACAAATGTAAATATAAAACAAAATATACTGAAACGCTTAGAATAGTTGCGGCAACGGTATGTTAATCCTCTGTAATGATCTTACACTTACTCTCATCGGGTAGTGTGCCCATTACTGATGATAATATCGCACCGAAACTAACCAGGTTGAAAAACGGGTCCATAGTGGGAGTTTAAATTTTGCATAGTATTTACCTCACTTTAAGTTAGCGTCAATGCCTAGTTAGTTAAAGCTGTCTAATTAACAAGTTTTAAAATTAATTACTTTCCTATTGCTTATTTCCGTTACATAAAAATAACGAAATCCTGTACATTATTTGTACTAATATTTCGAATCTAAAAACAGAATATGTATATATATATCTGCTGATACGTATTTCTTCACGGATGGAAAAATATGATGAATAGTTACTATTTGGAGTACATCCGTTCATTCTGCAGTCCATAAATTCGCAGTTCCGACGTTTCGCTAGAATCTCATCCAGCATTGACGAGGTGAACCAAACAACACTAAAAGAGCGAGTCTACTGTGGTTGGGTTCACCTCGTCAATGCTCGATGAGATTCTAGCGAAACGTCGGAACTGCGAATTTATGGACCGCAGAATGAACGGATGTACTCCAGATAGTAACTATTCATCATATATATATATATATATATATATATATATATATAGTTTAAAACAGCAATAAATTGTGTTAAATAATAAACACACGTTTAATAGCTACTAAGCGTACTAGTAAATAGGGAAATAAGCTGAACATACCATATTTACTAGGCCTACTGCCTTTTAATGAGTTTACCATTTGCCCAATGAGGTATATGAATCCCTTAAAGTATATCCGGGGAATTTAATTAATTAATTAAATGGTAAGTATGGCTTCCAGATCATCAATTACTTACAAAATCTTGGTGACTACCTTAATTAATGGTTTTCTCGAAGTTAGTCACAAGACAGTATCCGTAACTCATTCACCAACATAGTGAACTTGATACGTAGAGATTAAACCTTTTGGCTAATAATAGAACTGGGTTCAAGACGTTTGTACATATCTATTCCTTAACACTCGAACCTTGATTTCCGGATTGTCTGCCGGGTTGGATTGTCAATAAATAAAGCAATAGACCAACACTATTCAGAAAACCATAATACTACGATTGAAATCACTCGATAGATAACTCGTTAACATTAACAGAAATATTCTGGCAGGACAACTATTAGATCAATCAAAACGATTTTTATCAAGAGTACAGTGTTTTGATGTATCCGCAGATAAATTCTTCAGCAATCCTAAGATTGCTATGTAATATTGGGGTTTTGTCATGTACATATTTATATAATAATCGTAGGCCTAGTTATAAAATAGAAAGTAGCTTAAATAAAATTTTTCTTTGTTGACCTTAGTAGAAATTGGCATTATTTTTTTTAAACCATCCTCCACTGATTTCAGCTTACTTCAAAAGCAAATTTATGAAAGTTCTCATGAGATCACTATAGTAGTCATCAACCAAGGGTTCTCGTAAGCCATGGCGTTAAGTGCGATAGGCTACATCGGTTTTTGGCTCTTTATGTATTAATAATTGTTGTAATAAAACAAGTAAAAGAAAATTGTTCATGAATGTATTGAACAAAAAAAGTTACAGAAATAAGAGAAAGATTCTGAATGGTAAAATAGAGGGGAGAGTAGAGGATGCATTACCACACGAGCTGTACAAACTAGAACATATAAGTAGCCTAGTCAACAGACCTATCTCAACTACAACAAGGCAAGAAAAGAAATGTATATGCCATCAGGATTATACGAGTAATAGAACAATAAATGAAATGTGACTTTGTATAGATATACATTGAGAGTGGGGCTCGACATTGGCCTAAAGGACAACTTGAGAAGAATATAAGTGAATGTAGGAACCGTTTAGTGTTGAATAAAGACAATACAAACTTTATTCACAAATTGAGTATGATTGTAAGTTACATTAAGTTATAATAAGTGTTACTAAGTTATATATTATATGGAATTAGGCTGAGTTTTATTGTGGTTGTATTAGTAGGGGGTAAAGACGTTATACCACAGCTGTAACTCAAAGGACATTTTTTGTTAAGTGTAGGGGTTTGATGTTTTACCTCATCGCACTGCTTAGTATTAAATCGCATTTGGAACTCTAAATGTAAGACCTTAGTGTTTCAGAGTACTACTGACTACATAAGTGCAACAGATCAGTTGCCGAAACGTTGCAATAAATAAATAAAACAATTTTTACTCGATATTCAACCTTCTTGTCATTTATGCAATTGTAGTTACACTAAGTTGACTTTTGGTCGAAGACAGTCAGTATGTTTGTTGCTCTGGCAAATGGAGGATTTCCAAAACCCAAAAAAATTTCGCAATGTTAGGTAAGGCAAAAATATTATACTGAATTTGTATGTAATGAACCAGGCGTAAATATAAGACAATACTTATTTATAAAACGGATTCCGTATTCAAATAACCTTCAAAAAATATTTCTACCGTTCATAGGATATAAATTACAACATTTATAATTTAGTTTCCTTGAAATGTAAGATTTTTTTAGATTTTAATTATATTCACCTTTTAATAATCAACTAAATAATATATTATAAAATAATATATCACTAGCTGTTGGTATTATTCCTTAACGTTTTCGTAATTTACAACACTTAAAAAATGGTTTCGATTTAAAAAAAAAATAGCATTTTACCCAAAATCTAAAAAAAATCCCTGCAAAGCCATATTTTTCTTTTACTCTGTATCAGAATACAAGTGAAGATATCTAACTATATGGTTTTACCTAAGCTCTACCACCCCCATAACTTTCCACGCCCGGTTCACATTTAACGAGCGTTTCGCTCCGGGTTTTTACGACGTCCTCACTGTTCTTACCTCTACGCTACCCGTGCGTTATTTACATCTTTTAGCAAAAAGCTACCCTTGGAGCAAAGTATGAACTTATCTTCCACGGGAAAAACGCAGCGTACCCTGTCGGAAAAAAAACGAGGCCTGTTGTTGTAAAAACGTTGATTATACAACCGACGCAGGATAAATACGTGAACTTATTTAGATAAAAACTAAATAAGTTCTTTAGTCTGATAAACCTATTTAGCCAGTAATGGTGAGCTACATCATCGTTTTTGTTATAATTTGAATTTATAATAATGTTCAGTAACGCTAAATGTCAGGTGAAAAATGTACAATAAGAATGGATAAAATTAAACAATTGGACTATTATAACCATTATAAAATTTTAATCAGACATGCTGATAACGTTAATGGAAACGTAAAAGGACCATAGTATCTAATTACCTTACTTCAACCTCCTTGCCTATTACTCGTTCGTGTCTATTACTCCTATAGAACACTTAAGTTCATATATGACCTATCAAGTCTCCTACCTTAGTGTTCCCTTAGATTACACTTAAGCGACATTCTGGAATGAAGTTACTTTACGCTTGATGTTTTTGTTTCATGTCAAACTTTATACTATATAATACAGACGACAAAAAATGAACCGAATATTTTAGTGCACTTTTGACAATATTATAGCGTATAACATATGTTTGCTATTCTGTTACAACTGCTTCTGAAAGTATAATCTATTCCCCAACCGCTTCAGATAATATAGAAGGCTATCGATGAAATATTATTCCATATTCCTTTAGCAAAAGCTCCCTGAGGACCTTATCTGATATCGGTTACATCTAACTCGAACATAAAATTTGTAAAACATATATATTAAAAGATATAGTAAAAATATAATAAAAATTTGAAAATTATAAATAACGATGTATAAATGATGTATAAACAACGATGCACAAGACTGCATAAATATTTACATCCCACAGTATTTATAAAACAATATTTACATAAATAATTTTATTATTATTAAATATTTTTTTTTTAAATAATATAATAACAATAAATATAATGTTGACAATATTTATATTTACTAAAATATACAATATATAGTCCAGCAAAAAATAGTCCAAATTTTTATTATAAACTGTTTTATGCTTTATTAAAGATGTTAAATTATTTGATTTTTTAGTTGTAATTTTTTTAATTTTTCTATAATGTCTTATCACGGATAAAAAAGAATTATTGCTGGAAGAAAATAGTCAAATAATTTTATATTAGCTCAATATCGACCATTTCATCTTTCATCGCCCGCAATATATAATAGAAATGCAGTTCTGCGTAAAATACAAAAAGTTTTGATTACCAAAACTTTATTTCAAAATATCCTTTAAACAGTCTAAATGGGCCTCGATAGTAGAGATTTACTAACATACTTATGAGTAGAAGAGTTGTGTAGGAGCATTAGAAGAGAACAATAGATGAAGTTTCTAAATTCTAAGCAGCTGGTTGTGTACGATGAATCAATTAATATATAAAAATCTGGTTTCGTCCCCATAACCCGATAACAATACTTTGCATACATTACAGCAGGCCATTCCAATTAACAGAAATGTTTTTTTAGTAACTATTAAAAGAGAAAATAAATGGATGATAATCTGACAAACATTATTAATTAATAAACTGAAATAGAAAGTATGTCTTTAACAGAATGGAATAGGGGAATTAAATGAGACACACAGTAGAATAAACATTACAGTGAAACATAAGATAGTTGAAGTAAACTTACAAGAAATAAATAAAAAAAACTGAAAACAAGGATAAAAAACCATTAACAGCAAAACAATGAAAAAAAATATTTGGATTCTAAAAGTAAAGAGACTATATCCGATGAATGTAAATAAAAATAAACATAAGAAAATACGAGGATGGTGAAAACAAAATTAGCCAGATACAGACGAAAATTAAAAACATGAATTTATTATGGAAAATAATCACAGTAATGATTCATTTTTTTAAAGTCTTAGCCCAATGAGTTTTTCATGATATAAGTAAACTATTTAGAAATCAATTATTCTTAAGAAATAATTATTTTTCAAGAAACGTCCAATGGCTTTTATTAATTACTAATTAAAGAAATACATAAATTATTACAAACTATATTTTTATAGTACACGAGTAAAATAAAAATGATTTATTTAAAATAAAATATATTACATCTCTAGTTATATAAACATAAAACATTACCCCAAAGGGCAAAGTAATGTATTTCTGTAAAGAAATTAAAACCCAGTTAGACCAAAGGAGAGCCTAATTAAACCGAGTCTTCCTGAAGAGATATATTTTTAACCCCGACACAGAAAAGGAGGGTGATATTAATTTCAAGAGGGTAGAAACAGGGCACATACATTCTTTGTCCTTAATTAAAAACACAATCTAATATCAAATTACATCTTGATTATTAGCGTAGTGTAATTTTGAGGAAGATAGCTCTGGCTTCATTAACGCAGGTTTTGTCTTGTATTTATTTTGTTTTTTTCTGATTTTAATTTTTTTTAATTACTAGAAAGAGGCCTCAGACGATATTACTACTATAGGTACTTAAAGCATATTTGGTAATACATGAATAGAGAACATTTTCTCGTTTACGTATTTGTTTGGAAACGTTTATTTGCAAACTTTGTTCCGTTTTAATCTCACTGTCTGTTTTTCTCTCTCTCACCCTCTGTCTGCCCCTCTTTATCTTTCTCTCTCACTCTGTCTCTCTTTCTCTCTCTCTCTCTCTCACTTTACCTTTATATCTAACTTTCATTTCTCTCAGTGTGTGCTTCAGCCAGTGCGTGAGAGATACAGATAGACTGATAAGTAGATGTAGTTAAATATTGTACTTACTATCAGTAACAAACGTTCGGAGACTCAAGTTTGGCGGCTCATAAAATCTAATACATGCTATCAATTTGTACCAAATAAAAACCAAAATATTAAACATTCTATTCTGAACTGATTAGTACTATTTTAAAAATGTTCTCTTTTATTTTCATTTTCATATCATAGCATAACCCAAAAAAGTCATGGTTTTTGTAGTCTTTAACAAGAAATTTTCACTTAAAAAATTAAAAACTAACAAATCTGTCATCCGAATTGTCTAAACTTTTAATGTGATATTCGAGAAGCTCTTGTAAACATAATTCAGTTTCAGAATTTTCATTTTATTAGAAAATTTTGTAAACATGTTTTGTTAGACGACTTTTTTTTTGAGAACCATTCATCGGATAGTATGAACCAATATACTGTTGGAATTGTTTGATTTTGTTTATTCCGTCGCATATATTATTATTAAATTACAGTTAGGCTTTAATTTTATAGTGAATTTTGTTTGATAGCTAATTGATTTGCGCTCAGGCGTAAACGAACGCACCAGCGCCTCGTAATACGCCTGAAATGCGTTGTTGCCAAGTCGACCTTACGTCCATCTTTAAATTCATAACCATGACGCACCAGTATGGTTCATCAGTTGGCTTGGCATTTTGAACTTTTATCGTCTTAATCTGTCTAAATTTAAGTCTGGTTTAAGATGTGTAAAAAACTGTCGCCCTGTTCAAAACATTTCAGAATAATACTGGGATACAGACAATCTTAATGAGCTATTTCCTGAAGTATAGCCACTTTTTACTCCTATGAACTCTTATAGTGACCGTGCAAAGTGATTATTCCGATGAGGATGAGTAAAAACTAAAAGCATAACTGCGAATTTATGGACTGCAGAGTGCACGGATGTACTCCAGATAGTAACTATTCATCATATTTTTCCATCCGTGGTATCAACACACACACACACACACACACACACACACACACACACACACACACACACACACACACACACACACACACACACACACACACACACACACACACACACACACACACACACACATATATATATATATATATATATATATATATATATATATATATATATATATATTAGTAAGAAACGTTTGTAAAACAAGCAAAGCAAAAGTATAGTTCCAAAGAAACAAAAGATATTATAGTCTTGCCTCGACCGAAGAGTAGAGTAGTCTTGCCTCGACTGAAAAATAGAGTAGTAAACCTTCGATCGAAAAATAAAGTAGTCTGGCCTCGACCGAAAAGGGCAGTAAGTGTGTAGTGGAAACTAGGTTAATACCTATAAAGTGTTGTGGGTAGTGTATCCAAAGCGGAATAAAAAATAAATAAATACATTTGTTTAAAAGAAGACAGTTGTTACTTGAAAGGAAAGTTTAAATTTAAATGGTTATTTAATAAAGAAAAAGTTTACTATTTACTAGTGTTAAAAAGTACCTCGAGCCACAATGCCGGATACCACCTACAGTGTATTGTCCCAAAGGAGAAGAACAAATCGAACTAAGGAGCAAGGATAAATCCGAACCCACACGAGAAGGAATAAAGTCACTCCACTTAAGAATAAATATTATTTTAAAAAAGACTGAATAGTCAATGACAATATAATTTCAAAATCTTTCTAATTAATTCAATAGTTAAGTTATTTTAAATTTAGAGAAAATTTAAATTTAAAACAAATAAAAAAGGAATCATTAAATCATTATTTTTCGATGATGTAACTTTAAGAGGGAAGAACTTATTAACACCCTGAGAGGATTTAGGTATAAGGAACTTGAGTAACATTCTTTTAAATATAATTAGGCTATGTATATTGTTTACCTAAATAATCTGTTTAGTAAATAATAAACTAACTATAAACGATATATTCAAAAGGATAAATTGAACTACTTTTTTATAGTTAAAACAATGTAATAAAAATAGTTCAATAATAAAGGAATTTCAATCACGTTTTGTTTGCTTTATTGCTGCTATTTATATTTATTGTGCCATTTATGTAAAGAAGGAAGTAAAGACGGATACGTTTAAAAGTGTGCTATGGAGTAAAGTAAAAGAATTAAATTACAGATAAATAAATTAAGCAATAGGTAAACTGGCTCCCAACTATTATAAATAATAAATATTTCATTAATTACAGTTAAAATAAGTATACTAACAAATAACAAAGCGTATATATATATATATATATATATATATATATATATATATATATATATATATGAGAGTGTGAACTAATAGCAGAAATTAAAAAATTTGGAGGACATGAAATTTTATTTAAGAAACAATCCTGTATTATGTAAGAAATAATTGTAACTTAAATAAATAGACTTAAGTTATACAACTAAAAACTCACCTAATCCGTATTTAATATATTGTAGATATTAATATTATATAAACCTTTGCAGCTCCTTTGCGACCTGATTTTAAACACACTAGTTAGGAATTATTTTCATAGAGTATTTTACTCTCTTTTGCAGACGTAAATTCCGACCTGGCACATGGCGTCACAGATGAAACGAAGTGTAGTTGTCTGCCCTAGGTTATATTAAAGAATAAATTATTGAAACAGGAACTTTATTATGCAGCGGAGTAATATATAGTGCTGTACGTTATTTCACCACTGGCGAGTGTATTTATTAGCGACAATAACAGTTACTTTCTTGTGCATTTCCCAAGGCTACGATTTATAGTGTATCCACCATACCAATAAGTCTGGCAGTAGAATACTTCAAATACAAATAAGTTTAAACTGCGTGGATTTAGTTCATGGTCAGTGGCCTTGAGAAGACTAAGGATGCTCGAATTTGCTGTTTTATTTATAATAACCTTGGAATAGTTACCCATAAATAATAAACAATTTTATAGTTAGAAATTTCAAGAGTCAAATTTTTAAAACATTCCATGTGGTGACGTAAGCAAAGCTAACTTTCTTGGAACGTTCCGAGTATTAAAAAAACAAAACAAAAATACCATACTCATAAACAATATTATATATATGTAATTTTTTCGCTACAAATTAGAGAATACAATATTGAACATAATAATTATGTTTACACTCACAGAGATTATTGTTTAAATGAATGCGTTGTATTAGCGAGTCAGGTAAAACTATTTTTTTATACAGTCAACGTTTCAATAACGCATACGTCAACGTCTTCAGGCCTTGTTCCTCTTCGTCTCTATTAGAAAATAACACCGTGTCATAACTTTAGTATATTTATGGAAATAGCTTATATACGCTTTCATTAACACACAACACCTTTCTCCTTGTGCACTAGGAATAAACCATGTGTTTTGAGTGCTAGTGTACTTGGACAAAGGTGCTGTGTGGTAATGAATGCGGATATGTGCTGTTTTCATAAATATATTAAAGATATGACACGGTGCTTTTTTTTAATAATGTGTAAGATGAATATGGCCTGAAGACGATAACGTAGCACCTATTAAAACGCTGACTGTGTAAATAAACAGCTGTACCTGACTTCCATGTCAACCTCTTTTATTCAACATATTTTCGTACAAACTCCTTTCTTTCATTTGAACGAAACAAAAAAATTACTTTTCAATGAGTTTAATAGTTTATAGCTTCCATACCTACTTAAGTGGGCATATCAAGCATATGAAATGTTCACTGATTCACAGTGGATAAATAAACGACATATACATATATGCTATAAAACGATGATGTGAAAGAAACCCCAAATATGTACAATTGTTTTGTAGAACAATTATAAGAAAACTCGTAAAGGCATATACCTTAGCATTAGTTTACCATATGCTGTAATTTTATCATTAGTTTATTTTGTGTGGGAGAAGGACAGACAAACACATAATAATTATTTCAACGGTTTCATTCTTAGGAGAGTAAAAAGGATATCATCACTTTCAAAGTAACAAGAACTTCAAGGAGCCCTGAACTGTACAAACAAGAATATCCTCTTAAAATATCAACAGCCTTAATGCCTTGCTTTCTACAGCGTCATAAACAGAGAAATTAATCAACCTCTATTAAAGTCTCCCATTTTCTCTACCTTTTGATTAATTCTTATTTATTTCGTAGTAATCAGAGAGAGCATTGAATTGAACACCACCCCTTGCTTCAAATTAGAACAGAGTTTTATTCAACCGTTTTCAAGTGGGGATGTCTGCCTTTCACAGCATGCTTTCACCCTGGTACAGACTTAATTAGCTTCCCCAAAACGGCCATTTCTGTTCTATTGAACGGACGTCCCCCTTTAATAATCTCAGACTATGGATGTTAAACAAGCGCGGAATCATTTCAACGTGAAAAGTATTTGTCTTTAAAGCAGTAACGCGACAAAACTAGTGGAAACTTTAATTCCGATTGTTATAGTAACATTAAAAGCGATATTTCTTTATCTGTTACAAATGTAACTATTATTAATCAAAAAAGAGAGAGGGAGAGAGATATAATATATATATATATATATATATATATATATATATATATATATATAACATATTTATCTCTGGATAAATATTGATAAAACATAAATTTTGCAAAAACGTAAGTAATATATATAGTAATATTTTTTCAGAGCAATGTAAATTTTCAATTATGTACCAAATTTGGTACCTTACACAAAGCAATTATAGTTTTTGAAATGAATAAAAATTTTGTTGTCATTTGTAAAATGTTTTCCCTCTAAATTGAAACGAAAATAATTATATTAAGAAAATGAAAGAAATAATTATGTATTACATATAATAATTATATTTTCCTCTAAGGCAATACTTGTAAAATATAAAATCATACACTAAAAAAAAAAAATAATCATACATAAAATCATGCAATATATTATTTCATATGGAAAATATGTAGTAAATAACTTTAAACTAAATAAAAGAGGAAAATCGTAGCCCAGCTGTTGTGTCTTTCAACTATATAATACGTGGTTATTATCAATATTCCGCACGAAATATTTTCATGGTATTAAATGGTGTGAATACCTCGTTATCATACACGTTAATGGATTTTCGATTTTCCAGTTTTTCATTGGTATACATTTTGTTTCATTTAGCAAATTGAAAGGAAACAATGTCGTGGCAATATTAAATTAAGTCCTGGTCATTGGAAAACGGATTTCCGAGTCGATAAAATATCGTCTGACCAGATATAGGGTTTAAAAAAGAAATATCGTATTTTGATTACAGAGAAAATTACACTTTACGGAGTTGTATTGTCGAGGATTGGCGTGACTGGTTTCGAATACATATCATTTTTTTGTTTTAAAGAAATGAACGATGCAGGATTTTTGTTTAGTATTTACGATAGTAAATACAAAACATCTTTATTATAGAAAATATATGTCCTGGCCGTAGTTAGAGAGCCATGCCTTGAAGAGAAAAATGCACAAAACGATTATTTCAGGAAAAAATACTCCATTTATTTTCAAATATTTTCGTCTTTTATTTTTCCCTCATCATAAAATTTACAAAATCAGTTCGTTGTTTGAAGCTACTGTATGTGTTTACTTCGCTTACATACACACATTTCCCCAGGTTTTCCTAAATCTTTGACCTAATTTGAGTTTTTTAAGGAGAGTATTATGCTACAGGATATCTTTGGATGCTATTTTTTTTTTTTTTTTTTTTTGTATAGTCTTGTCTCTGACGAATTGCAGAAGATCATGTGTAACTAATATTTTAATTTAACTCAATATTTACGTCGACTTATCAGCGATTATCTAATGACCATTTTCAAAACTAAAACTCCGTAGCAAAAAAATCATAAATCAAGTAATTGTCATAAATGAAATTGTATATGCAATATTTATGACGTAATATATATATTACTGATTATGTTAAAAGTCTCTTTGAGCGATTGAATATTCCTGGCAACTAGGCATATATCTTCAGCATATGCACGTATATGACTGCATGCATGCATGATATTCCCTGAAACGTTAATCCTCTTCAAAACGCCATGTAAGGTTCATTAATAAATGAGTACTAGCAGAGGTCATAGCAGGACGACTATAGATATCAACTGCTATTCCTTTGAAAACGTAAAATGTTTCATATATTTTGGATCAGAAATGAATGATGAGAATAAAACAATAAATGAAGTCCAAAAAAGATTAGTGGCAGCTAATAGAGACTACTTTGCAAATACATAAAGCTTTTTAATAGTAGGCTATTGTCTCAAACCACTAAGGTACGACTATATTAAATCCTGATTCGGCCAGTCCTAACGTATGGAGCGGAGACGTGGACTTTAACCGCCGCGATGAAAAATCAGTTGACATTATTTGAGCGTAAGCTTTTGAGAAAAATTTATGGTCCGGTCCACGATGTACAGACAAATGAGTGGATGCTTCGATCTAATGCCGAGAAGTATTCTTTATACAAAGTTGCAAATGTGGTCCAGTTTATTAAAACACGACATTTAGAATGGTTGTGTCTCATCATAGAATGCCTACCACTAGAATGCTGAACAAACTTTTAAATTGCACTATGATTGGCAAAAAAAGAGTTGGGTGACAAAAAAGACGATGATTACAGGACCTTGAGGAAGATTTATTGATACTCGGCGTTATAGCACGGAAACGGAAGGCTAAAGAAAGAAATACAATACAGGACATTGTTAAGGAAGACATGGCTCACCCAGAGGGCTACGTAGTAAGTAAGTAATTATAAGTAAGTATATATAAGCATAAGTATATATATATTATATTAAATATGGTGATATATTTTCTTGTAATATAGTTAATAAAATACAATATTTCAAAAACAAGAATACTTTTAATGAATATATTTATTCAAAGCTTTTCGCCGATAAAATAGTACCAGCATCTTCAGGAAAATAATTATGTAATAAAATATTTTTACAAAATTGTAAAATATTATTGTAAAATAGAATTTTGTAAAAATATTTTATTAAATAATTATTTTCCTGAAGATGCTGGTACTATTTTATCGACGAAATGCTTTGAATAAATATATTCATTAAAAGTATTCTTGTTTTTGAAATATTTTTAATTTATTAACTATATTACAAGAAAACATATTACCATATTACATATATATATATATATATATATATATATATATATATATTCAAGTAATAATTATATACGTATATGCTAAAATTTAAATTTTTTTATAAAAAATATATTAATAGACCTAAATAGAATTAAAAATTCTTCTTATCACAATAATTAAATATAGAACGGTTTACGTTATTTTAAGACACATTATATAAAAGTCAGTAGTAAATATTTTACAACTTGTATCAAGTATGTTAATGTAGTGTGTAGCAGTGGTCCTGTAACAAGTGGTGCGTGCACAGTGTGTATGTTTGCGTTTAGGAGTAGCAAAACTGTATACATATACCAAACGTAGTATTGTATGGATGTTTTAGATATAAGTTATTTTAAACACAGTGACATGAGCATAGTCAGGTGTGGGCATGAAAGAGCTGATTACTGTAAAGACCACAATCTTCATGTGCAGACTAAGGCGTGGTCTGGCGCTTGTATGCGGGGACTAACTGATGTAGGCGTGTCTATTTGAGTAGGAGTAAAGTAGGTTGAGAATATAATTATTTACTGTGATTTAGCATGGTAGGCAATTGATAGGGTTGGGAAAGTCTGCCTATCCTCACACTTAACTACTTGTTGACTGTAGCTAGACCCTTGTGTTTATTCTCGTACACGGAGCTTGTGATTTTGATTAACAATTTTCAACATGGAGTATCAAACGAAGTATTTTTCTAGAGGCCCTTACTGTGAAATCACAATCCCTAAAGCAAAATTACACGACGGTGTGTTCTAGCATGAAACATGTTCACATCATATTATTGCATTGCATATACAATCATAAAAATGTTTTATTTGTATTATTAATTCAGAAACCGGTAATCTTAACGTATTGTTTATGCTATTCCTAATGCGTTGTCACGTTAAATGATTAATGTTTATTATAACTACTTACAAGACACTAGGGGAGCTTCTTATCTCATTTATGGTTTCTGAAGCTACAGATTCCGAATTATTTGTCTTTACTTCGTAACATGAAAATACAAAGCTTCTTTTAATATGTTTTCGGTGCATGGTAAACACTTCATGTATCTACACCAACTCTCATGAAACAAAATGTAATCAACATTAAAGTTTCCTTATATAAAATGTTACGTCATCACCACAAGTAGGTATAAACCTGTAGCTATCTGGGAATATTTATACTTTGCTGGAAACGTAAAATAACACTGCCCTGAATATTTAACTTGGAGTTTCGTCAAGTCACCTGTGTTCAATCCTAAAGCGCACGCTCCAGTTTTACGGCCTTCGGTGTCGTCAGATCCAGCGGGAAGTTTTATGGCAAGTTGTACGACAACAGGCGCCGCAGAATATTTCAGCCCAACATTTTCCTTACGTGATATAATTATAATCTCGGTAGGCACTTTTTGAAGTTTATTTAGTAAAAGTTTCTAATGATGTTTAAATTAGAATCCTAGATTACGGTGAAAATTTGTTTTTACATGGGTCTTGTAACAAAAAACGTTATAGCATGTTGGTTTAACCATTACATTAGCTTTATTTTATAATGCCAAATACAGTTCTGCAATGCCAAATACATATAATTTTACAAAGTCAAATATAATACTTTTATGTCAAATATATTTACAGAAAGGAAATATAATTTTTCAACGTCAAATGTAATTTTAGAGTATCAAATATTCTTTACAATGTCAGACTAATAGGTAGGCAAATTTTTACTAGAACTTTATTGAAGGTTTAGATCAAGTATTTCAAAGAGAGAGAGAGGGCCAGAAACATGAAAGAGAGAGAGGGTCAGAAACATGAAATAAAGAGAGGGTCAGAAACATGAAAGAGAGAGAGGGTCAGAAACATGAAATAAAGAGAGAGTCAGAAACATGAAAGAGAGAGCGGGTTAGAAACATGAAATAAAAAGAGGGTCAGAAACATGAAAGAGAGAGAGGGTCATAAACATGAAATAAAGAGAGGGTCAGAAACATGAAAGAGAGAGAGAGGGTCAGAAACATGAAATAAAGAGAGAGTCAGAAAAATGAAAGAGAGAGAGGGTCAGAAACATGAAAGAGAGAGACACCACTCACAAAAACACACACACACACATACACACACCAACACAATCTATACACATTTCAACACTTACATCTTCGCTTAGGGAATTTTGACTGGTCAGAACCGTTGCGCGTTGGGAGTGCTGAAAAGTCCAGAGCGTGACAAACTCTGGTCTGGGACGCTGATGTGAGCTTGCTCTGCCGAAGACGTAAGCGCGGTTTCTGGTCTACCAGCCGCTTCGGTCCTTGGTCAGGGAGTGTCCGCGGTGCATGGGTGTCGGAGCCTGTGCACAGTATTACGAGTTCTCGACTGATGCCCATCCAGTCGAGCTAAGGAGAAAAGCTATAGGCCTCAGAGTTCTGAGGGTTGGAAATGATCTTAATGTGATCCAAGGGTGTACCCGTTCCTATAGTCTCGCCCGTAACGCTTGACACGATGGCTGGCAAAAAATATTTATGGATTCCAAAACCACGTCAAATATGACTAGTTTAAAGAGAACACGCCAGGATTCTCCTGACGATATAATTACTAAAGATTTGAGTAAAAAGTTGATGGTGGCAACGTACCAGGAAAATAATTATGTAACAAAATATTTTTACAAAAATTAAACCATATGTGCTACAAACGACCATATGTTTATAAGTATTGCACTTTATGTAATTTTTTCTATAACATCAATGACCTTATAAATAGTTTGGTGCCTTGATCTCACTTGACTATCACTTTCACTTTATGCAGTTAAACAAGAATCTTACTTGGTATTAATGGGAGTTAACCTTCAAAGATTGATAGTATCTTCATTGTCGAGCACAAACGGAACTGTTTGTTGTTGTAGATTGCCAGGTGTGTGATCTGGCAATCTGCTACAACTCCCAGTTCAGTTGATGCTCGACGATAAAGATACTATCAATCTTCGAAAGTTAACTCACATTAATACAAAGTAAGATTCTTGTTTACGTACATATAATGAAAGCGATAGGCCTATATGTATATATATATATATATATATATATATATATATATATATATATATATATATATAACTTTACAACGCTGTTGTCTTGTATTCACTTATCATTTTCACTTTATGCACTTAAACAAGAATCTTACTTGGTATTAATGTGAGTTAACCTTCAAAGATTGATAGTATATATATATATATATATATATATATATATATATATATATATAAGTCTAGAATAGACAAGTAATAATAATTTTTGATATAATATTATTACAATGTATAATGCAAGTTGTTAAAATTATTCCATATTTTAATGTTTCGGACATTGACAGTTTCTTCATTTATAGCCATTATCATGACAGCAAAAACAATCCACGATAAATTATAGTAAAATTAATAGTAATTACCATGGTCTATTAATGATTGCCGATTCTGTGTGATTTCTTGTTGATTTGTTCTTGTAATAGTACTTTTTATTCATGAGATTTGCCAAAAGAAAACTGTAAATGGCTGAAATATCAACGGAAGTATTAAACTATGTAATTAGGTATATATTCCATTTAGTTATTCCGTGAACACCCTCATTATACGGCAACACTACTTAATCATGACGCCAGATTCTTTTTATTATTAATTTTTATAAAAGTCCTTTACTCTGCAAAGTATATTATGCAGAATTATGTGTTTCACTGAACTTATTTATATGAAACACCAGTTTTAACCAAATCCAAAGTAACTAACGTTCAAAAGTTTAATATGGACTTTTTTTGTTTCCTAAGTGAACAAACTAGGATACTTAACACAAATTACCAGCTTCTGTGTTTTGGAAGAGATCTACACTGACAGGTTTCATTTTCCTTTTTTTTTAAACTTTAATAATTTTATAATCGATATTCGTTATTACCTCAAATCTAACTGTTCGTTTTTCATCCCTAGATGATTCGCCCCGACTCATTTAAAAACATTTTTGTCAACTCTATGCCACACAATACGCCCTTAAGCGAGACGCACGCACGCTCATACCATCCCCTACACTCGAGTTTTAATTTCTGCTGACGCGTTGGCCCAAACTACGATACGCCATCAGCTATAAATTAACAACACAACCACGCGGGGAGGACACACTACGGGCTTTTGTGTGCGGAGCCATTGTTCCCCGAAACTTAGCAGAGTATTAAAACAAAATCTGACGCCCTGCGCTGAAATATGGCTTTATTTAAACCAAACTTTTATAACGTAAATCAGGTTTGAGTACTTTATGGGTTTCTTCAAAATTTAATTATGTAACAAAAAACTGTCAACTGTGCACACTAAAATTTTGTCGTATAATTCCACACCATCGAACTAGAAATAACTGTTTGTTGAAAAATGTAGCTTTGGCATTTTACTACAAATGTTCATTAGAAACGGCAACCACTAATTAGGGGGTTTCTCCACTTTTTAATTAGCTGTTAACTAACTTTCAACCTACAGCTTAGTTGTAGTAACAAAGTTCAAAACCAAAATTGTATTTTAAAACAAATTCAAAATGAAGCTCTAGTTAAGTACATCATTGATTGTTTCAATGTTTTTTTTGAGTTTTATTAGGGCAGGATTGAAAGTGGTATTAATATTGAAAGTATATAGGTATTTATACTTCCATGTATTTTTGGATCAATGACCTTGTACATAATTTGTTTTTTTCATTTCACTTGTCACTATATTGTCACAATGTCACATTCACTAATATTTGATTTGTCTGCATTCGTTTTATGTGTTTATTACATTCAAACTTTTATTGTTGTTTGATCTTATGTTTTTATGATTTTATCTATTTCAACGTCAATGAATATATATATATATATATATATATATATATATATATATATATATATATATATATGTCAAAAACAACAGACGGTTTTCAAATACAATAATTATTTAATAATTTTTATTCAAAGTTTTCGTTGATAAACAATACTAACATCATCAGGAATTATTAATACAAAATTGTAAGATATAAAACATATGTTAAATTAGAAAGGGCATTGTTGCAAAGTTTATACAAATTGCCAAGTTTCTGTAGCATTATAGACATTGAATACATTATAAAATTTAGAATGAATTTGTATTTTTTCATTTGTTATCATTACTGTATTTATATATTTCGAGTGATTCAAATACGAACATTGTTAATGCTTTAATACTTTCTCTTATATGTTTCATATTTTCTATATTTGGAAATCCGGAGTTATTAATATTATAATGATTTGCAAAATTTTATTTCTTTATTTCTCTATATATTTCTTTAGATTTTTTCTTGTTTTCACCTGTGTATTTTTCATTACAGCTTTCACATTCCAATTTATAAATACCATCTTTTTCATGCATATTTATTTTATTATTGTTAGTCATTATATTTATTATTTTATTATTACTTTTGTGTGAGATTTTGTCATTTATATATTTAAATAATTTGGTGATATTTTTTATTTCATTATCTGTAAATAAATCTTTAGTTTATATTGTATTACTATCATTATTTTTGTAAATTTAAATATTATGCTATTTATTAGAAATATTATAATTGTGTTTGTCGGCAGTTTCCTTTTTATAACAGTTTCCTATTGCTATATTATGTTATTTCTCACATTTTATATCTTAACTCATGAGAATGTTATGCAATGTATTTAATAAGTTATATAAAGCAGCCATTTTTTTTGTTATATAGATGATAAGAGTTATTTAGAACAATTTGTTTTGTTTGTGTTGGTTTACGGTATATCATATATTCAAATTCTTCATTTTTTCATATTACTGTTAAATCTAGAATATTTATTTGGTTTTTCGCAAAAAAAAACAGAAAAATATCTTTTTTGTTACGTTTGAACGTATGGCTTGAATCTATTTCGTCAAAAACCACTCGCAAAATCAACTCAAAGTATAAACAGATACGAGAAGACCTGGTTTAGCTTAGTGTTACCACATACGATAACATGACGAAAGTTTTATTTTTCTGGAAAGCAGTTTGATTTTACTGAACACTAACATTTAATACGCTCAGTTGCTTAAGCTTTTATATCTAATCCCAGAATGAACTCCCATGTGTAAATATATATTCTGATGATGGCCGCTACTTTGTTTGATTGGAAACGTTTCCACTGACATACACAGTTTCAAAGGTTTAGTCGATATAGTTTGGAATTAAAGTGTTTGGATTAAAGTTGTACTTCAAAAAATTGGAAGTTCCGATCTCTGGATTATTCTTTTGTGCCCTTACATAAGCAAACCTCATCTCTAGTACTGACTGGAGTTATATTTGTTGGTGGTTTATAAGAAAATATCATTGAAGATAAATTATATATATATATATATATATATATATATATATATATATATATATATATATATATATATACATACATACATACAAGAAGTTATAATTATCTTATTATGTTTTTTTTTTTAATATACTACACAAAACATTATTTTTAATGCATTTAATTTTTAATATAAATATTTAATTGAGTTTTTTTATAGACAAGTACCAATGGAGTGGAAAGTTAATGTTTAAATGTTTAAAAATTCAAATTCAAGCTGTTTCAAGAAGGACTATCCGATTACAACTTTTCACAATATTGAAGCAAAACAGCTCTACCTGTAATAAGCACGGTCTAGAGTGTCAGATAATTGCCACATGCTTTCTATACTAGCGCCGACCTAGAGGCAACGTCATTCTGTCGTAGTATTCCGTCCGCACAAACAAATTTATTTATTTATTTTTTTTTCTTTTCCTGGCGAAAAACCAAATGTGATTATCATCGCCAATCAAAATCTAAAACATAACGCATTATTTTAAATAAAACAAAAATTAGAAAACAAAAAAAATTACAATAAATAACAGAAACTACAATAAATCTATATCAATAACCATTATAAAATTATAAATAACAAAATAACAACAAAGAACCATTTTAAAAAAATTATAATAAATAAACGCAGATAATAATTAAAAGAAATATAAGAATAAATATAAAAGCATATATTTTAACTATAAATTTTAAAAAATATGTTCAAGTTTTGCAAGAAATCGATGACTCCGTCAATAGCCGAGGCATCGTCCCTTAGCACCACCTTCAAACTGCCTTTTAAATTAAAAAGGGCACGAATATTGCTTACACTAACACAATCTACTAAAATATGTTTTATTGTGAAGATATCACCGCAGTATTGGCATATTGGTAGATCTTCACGACACATCAAATATCCATGAGTTGCAAAAGAGTGGCCAACGCGAAGGCGTGTGACCACCACTTTTCCCTACGTTTTGAACGGATAGAAGACCTCCATGGACGGACGGTATCTTTAATTTCCCTCAGATTATTCTGAATCACGTTTTGCCATTCGTCATTCCAAACAACGAACAATGAATGTTTCGCAAAATACACATAATCAGATGCCATAACTCGTTGAGTAATGGGCACCAATCTTGTATCATTTTTTGCCGCTTCATCCGCTTTTGTGTTTCCGAGTATTCCGCAATGACTAGGAACCCAACAGAAAGTTACTCCCACACCCCCCAATTGGAGCTTGTGTACAGCACACAAAATGTCCCCAACTAAAGGGTTAACAGAGAAAACATCCTGAAGAGCCTGAAGAGCACTTTTAGAATCAGAACGCAGAAGGTAGTGTGAAGATCGAGATCGAATAACGGTTAATGCTTTTGAGATGGCAAATAGTTCTGCCGTGAAAACACTACAAGCTGAGGGCAATCCGTACGTGTAGTTACATCTAGACGCATAAAACGCACACCAGCACCACTGGCCAGTTATATCCATAAGTGAAAATAATTTCACTGATTCATAAATGGATAAAAATTCCTTGTGGTAGACCAGGAGTATCATGTTTTATATAACTGTACAATGAGAAATCGAAGTGCGGCGTTTTTATTATCCATGGAGGTAGATAGCACATTTGTCGTTTAAACAAAGTGGGAAGTTGCAACTCAAGGTCATGCAATATTCTTAACGTTCATATGCCGAATGAAGCGGTCGAACGTTGACTTGTATTGTAAATTTGAGTTAGAATGTTATTAAAGACTATTTCAAATGCTGAATAGTTAGGTTTGTTACGAAGACCAGAAATGTAAGATTTGTAGCATCTGACGTCGTCTAGAAAGGGCAGGTTCCCCAGTTTCGACAAGAAGACTAGGGATTGGGCTAGTTCTGTCTGCTCCCCAATTCGTACCACTAAGGACTCTTAACATATCCAATTTCTTGTTGCATCTCACCTTCAAATCACGCACATGTGGGATCCATGAGAGTCTTTTATCAAATAAAAGACCCAAAAATCGAACACTATCCGTGGTTTGAAGTGGAATCCCATCAAGATAAAGGATCGACTCCTGGTGTTGCCTACGACGACTAAATGTTACACATTGGGTCTTCGAAGCAGAGAATTTAAAACCTGTAGACCTTGACCATTCCTCTAAACTGCTTATTGCTAACTGCAAAGAACTTTCCGCAGTTGCCATACTACGAGCAGGCACATATATACAAAAGTCATCCACAAAGAGAGAACAGTGTACCGGTGATCGTAAGTTAGATATGATACTATTAATTGCAACGGCCAATAACGATGGCCTACGGTACAAAATTCTCCTGTTTATAACTTTTTCAACATGCGCCTCCAATACGAACGCAAAAAGATCTATCTGAAAGGAAGTTAACGATGAATGCCAGGATATTCACTTGTATACCACATGATTTCAAAGTATTAAGAATTCCTCTTTTCCATGCCATATCGTATGCCTTCTCGAGGTCAAAAAAAACAGCAACGAGTGTTTGACGCAAGAGAAAGGGATTTTGAATAGCGGATTCTAACAAAACCAATTGGTCAACCGATGATCGTCCTTGTCTGAAACCACACTGTTCGTTGCAAAGAAAATTGTTGGTTTCTAGCTACCAGACAAGACGTCGGTTGACCATCTACTCCAGTAGATTGCACAAGACGCTTGTTAGACATAAAGGCCTATAACTACTGGGGTTGGTTTTGTCTTTTGCTAGTTTTAAAAGAGGAATTACTGTCGCTTCTAACCATGCATCAGGGAAAGACCGCTACTGGAATAGCAGATTGTACATAAATTTCGCCGATGATGGTAGAAGTTTCATCATGGAATATACTATGGAATCAGAACCTGGTGCAGAATCCTTCGTTGACGAGAGAGCTGACTCCAATTCCCTATAGAGAAAGGAGTGTTCAAAGAAGAGTCCCTAATCAACCCAACAGTAAACGGTATTTCTTCTTCCTTCAGTTTATACATCTGGAATGATCTATAAACAGAAAAGTTAGAAAATGATGTCCCATGTACATTAGCAATGTCAACACTATTTTTGATTAATCTTCCATCTGGTTGCTTCAACGCAATGGCTGGCAACGGAATGGAAGTACCACAAACTAATCTTAGTTACCTCCACACTGTGGAGGACGGAGTTGTTCGTCTAATTGTTCTAATGTAGGCTACTGTTCCCAAGAGTTCTTTCTACTCAGCCTAAATATTTTATATTTCTGAAGGTTTCCATTTGTTGGGTGTCGCTTAAATTTCCTAAGAGCTCTTCGTCGTAAACGGAGGATTTTTGTGTGTTCATCGTTCCACCACGGCACAGGCGGTAGGCGTGGATGCGCAGAGGTTTTCAGAATGGCCTTTTCAGCGGCATTTATAATTGCTTTCGTAAATTTGTCTATTGTTTCATCAATGGGTGTCATATAATCCATGTCAAGTGATACAAGGTAATTCGAGTAGGAGTAACAGTTGGGTTTTCGCAAAATCCAACGGGAATTTCGAGCATAACACGGTTGGGAGTCACATATATTGATCTTAATAGACACATGTTCGCTTCCATACAAGTCATTGAGTACCGACCATGTGCATCTAGTAGCTAAATGAGGGCTGCAGATGGATAGGTCAACAGCTGTCCATCCACCAGTAGATGCCGCTAAATGAGTAGGCGAACCGTCATTTAGCAGACACAGTTCCAGTTTCGTTCTTACACTCTCCACTAGTTGTCCTCGAGAGTTGCAGGTTGGAGATCCCCAAGACGAATGGTGGGCATTAAAATCTCCTACCAATAAGAACGGAGTCGGTAACTGGCTTATCAAATTCACTAAATCACTGTGTTGCAGGTTTTCTTGTGGTGGCAAGTAGACACAACACACAGTGACTTTATACGGAACAGCTGTTTGAACTGCTACTGCTTGTAAAGGAGTTATTAAGTTTAGAGAAACAGCATCGATACAGTCACGGGCTAGGATGGCTACGCCACCTCTAGCTCGATCTTCTGTAACGAAGTCCGATCTAAAAACTGAATACTTCCTTAAATGGAAATTATGCAATTCGTGGAGATGTGTCTCCTGTAGACATACAAACATTGGATACACATCTCGCACGAGTACTTAAAATTCTTCTATGTGACTCCTAACACCGTTGACGTTCCACTGTATCACTGTCTTGCTAAGCAAAGACATTTACTAGCTTAGCAAAGGACATATTTGACACCCATTGGGGCTTTCCCTTTTTTTGTTTGGGACGTTTTTAGACGTCCCAGGCTTACAATTTTCAGATTCCATATTCACCCGTTTTCACATTCCATCCTTTGTTAGCATTTTTTTTTAATACTCGGTAACGACGGTGGCGATTTGGTCTGACGTAATACTGCTCTACGTGGTTTGTTTTTTTCCAACATCTTCTGAACGGAAGGTTTATTACCCGATGACAATGTCTTCTGACCAGAAACACAAGGCTCACTTAATGATTTATTTCGTGCTCCAATCCTCTCAGAGGAAGGAATAGATACAAGAGGTAAATCACGATCCATCGCTGCAGGTTGTACTAAATTCAATGTGGGACCATTTGTGACTAAACTTGTTCTGTTAGAACTTCAATTTTTTTCGACAACTCGGCACAGTTGGTACAAGACGATTTGGAAGCGGTAAGAGTAGCGGCATAAGTCTTACTGTCTGTCTTTGGCTGAGTACATACAGTTTTTTGGCGTCTGGAAACGACAGCTTGTCTTTCGCCTTGATTCCTAGGATAGCTTTCTCTTCCTTAAAAGTAGGACAGTTGTAGGATCGCGCTGAGTGGTCACCACCACAGTTGGCGCATTTCGGAGAGTTACCACATTCCTTATCATCATGACATTCAACACAACATATACCGCATACGTTCTGCTTCGAACAGTTAGAGCTATAAATCCCTGCATGTGATGACCCCCTTTGAGTAATTCAAGGATCCGTGGGGAGCAACAGATACCATGACCTGTTCAAAGAAAGAGGTCATTTTGGATAGAGAACGGGTTTGTCTCTCGGTGGAACTCGCAACTAACAGTGTTCCGTTTCGAAGTTTCTTAATAGAGGCTACTGTACCTCCGGCACAGGCAGTAATAGCCTTGTTAATCAGGAAAGGAGAAACTTTGGAAAGATCTTTCCCTTCTTCGGCACTAGAAACAACTAAATACTTTGCTGATGGCAATGTCTGGGACGTTGCCACCATCAACTTTTTACTCAAATCCTTATTATTATGATCGTCAGGAGAATCCTGGCGTGTACTCTTCAAACTAGTCATATTTGACGGAGTTTTTGAATCCATAAATGTTTTAAGCCAGCCATCGTGTCTCAATCGTTACGGGCGAGACTATAGGAACGGGTACACCCTTGGATCACATTAAGATCAATTCCAACCCTCAGAACTCTGAGGCCTATAGCTTTTCTCCTTAGCTCGACTGGATGGGCATCAGTCGAGAACTCGTAATACTGTGCACAGATTCCGACACCCATGGACTGCGGACACTTCCTGACCGAGGAACGAAGCAGCTGGTAGACCAGAAACCGCGCTTACGTCTTCGGAAAAGAAAGCTCACATCAGCGTCCCAGACCGCAGTTGTCAAGCTCCGGACTTTTCAGCACTCCCAACGTGAAACTGTTCTGACCAGTCAAAAACCCCCAAGAGAAGATGTAAGTGTTGAAATGTGTAGAGATTGTGTAGATGTGTGTATGTGTATGCTTTGTGAGTGGTGTAGTGTTATTCTAGGGTACCGCGAGGGATGCCAAACCCTCGTAGGTGCGGCTAGTCCGCAACCCCCTGCTGGTTCGCACAACCAAAACGACACATCTTGGTATGGTAAGGAACTGGTTATTTCAACAAGTTATTGACTCGCACAACCTGATTTTTCAACGAAATGGAGCACCATCGTATTGAATCAAGGCTGATCCCAGGTTTTTAAGGAACTTGCCGCAACGATAGTTAGGGCGCACAAAACCCCAAGGCTGCGTTAACATTCTGTGATATAGCTGCTACAGTTGGAGAGTGCGCACCGTCTGGTATGAATTCAGTTATCGAGTAGACGCCATTCGAAAGGATAAAGCAAGACTTATATAGATCATTTTTGAGACGTTTTTATAAACTTCGTTCTTTTTAGACCATTTGAATACCAAATTGCTGGTGTGATGTACTTTCTTGTAATAATCATATTATTTTGAAACTTTTTCATTAGTTTTAAACAACCTGTAATGTTTTGAAAACAAAACTATAAGAATTACTTACTAATCGCCTAATTGCGCTGGAAACACCAGTTCCGAATGTCGCGTAGCGTAAAACCAAATATATACTGACTGATGTATCTCTCCCAACATCTACTTATAACGGTTAAAACAATCTGAAGCCGAAATTTAAAGCTGTAGAGGGATTCAACTAACATTTGACAATATTTGTCACCTATAAGAGATTTTAGCGTGAGATACAATACAGCACGCAGAGGACATTGCTATGCGAAACTAAAATTATTGTTGTTTAATCACTAGTATACAAAATCATTCATCTAGGTGTGTTTGTAGGCGTTCTTAAAGGTAATTTATTATTCCTAACGAAATTGGCTGACAGACATTATCGTGAGGAAACGGTCATCCTGTACGCCGTCATGATTCAGCGCAGACACGGTGTCTGCTAGGCAATGTTTGCGTGAGTTATTATTATATCCAATCCATTATAGTTTATGGCTGGTCCCTGGTGCGTCACGCCACGCACCAAAACAATGTCACGTGACTGGTGATGATGGATTACGCTTCTTTATAGGACTGCCGTTGCCAAAGTGCATAATGCATAAAGTTATATGGTTTTATTCGACGATACCTGACTTTTTGTCTCGAAGACGTTGATTATTAACAATTGAAACTATCATATGTATCTGCTTAACCTAAGCAACTGTCGTCATATTCTCATTTGTTTTATTGTTGAATGTGAAACTTACTTAACTATTATCTTTTGAAATAAATTAGTTCATCCTCTCACCTAATAGCCAAGGTTGATTTTTTATATACCAGATTGACAGTCCAATTTAATTTTTTGTTTCTCTATTTTAATACATAGGTAAACTTTTTATTAATAGTAGATATTTCTAAGTTGCATTCTTATATTTTCTAACAGTTTTAGACTCATATTCATATACTAAAATTATTATATCATTTCACCTCATCTGTCACGAAGCCATTCCAGTAGCCTTTCATACTCTCAACATTTTTATATCATTTTGCTGTCACCCACATTGACGTAACTTTTCTTGAATTATTGTTGTCAATTACTTTAGTTTTATAGCACTTTTCACATTACTTCTTTCTTCCACTATAGCATCACACACCTCACTTTATTGCCGTCTTCCACTAAAACACTATATTTCTCGAGTTATTTCTGTCCTTCACTATAGCACTACACTCTCGAATTATTGCTGTCTTTCACTATAACACTACATTTCTCGAAATATTTCTGTCTTTCACTGCACTACACTTCTCACTTTATTTCTGTCCTTCACTATAGCACTACACTTCTCGAATTATTTCTGCCTTCCACTATAACACTACATTTCTCGAAATATTTCTGTCTTTCACTTCACTACACATCTCACTTTATTTTTGTCCTTCACTATATCACTACATTTCTCGAAATATTTATTTCTTTCATTACACTACACATTTAACTTTATTTCTGTCTTCCCCTATAGCCATACACTTCTTGAATTATTGCTGTCTTCCACTACAACACCTCATTTCTCAAATTATGCTCTTTTCCACTATAACACCACATTTCTCGAACTATTGCTGTATTCCACTGGACTACACATCTCACTTAATTTCTGTCTTCCAAAATAGCACTACACTTCTCAAATTATTGATGTTTTCCACTATAGCACTACATTTCTCGAACTATTGCTGCCTTTCACTATGAATGTGTAGTTAGTGCTATAGTGAACAGAAGACTTTTACAGCTCTTGCTCTTCCTTAGGCGTTTGTCACACATGTCATGGTAAAAAACCCACGAAATAGTGCGAAAGATATTTCGACTTGAATCCGGTTCAAGCATTTCTCTCTACTTGGACCTAATATTTTATTTCAACAAGAAATCGCCTTCTTAAAGTAAAACTTTAAATATTTTTCAGAGTACATTTCTGAAATTAAAATTGACATCATCAAACCATAATCTAGAGAAAAGCAATTGTTTACGTCCACTCCATCTTCTTGTCTAAGTTTGTTATTTAAGGCTTAGTCTCTGGCATCACAACAATTCTAAACTCACTTTGAAAGAATCCTTCAGACCTGAGACTTTCCACACGTGAGCTTTTAGGGAATATCACGTGACATACAGAAGTTAAAGTGGCATCCTGCCTTTGTGAAAAAAAAATAATAAAGAGAAATCTCTTCGAATTAGTCCATTTGATGGACAATGGTTTATCAGACGGTCAAAAGCATCGGTGATGGCATTTTGTTTCAAATTTTGTTGTTGAATGTCCTTAAGCAAATATACAGTTCAATGAAAAGGGTAATTCAATACTCGTGACTATCAGAGTTAGCGCTAGTTTCTTATCCTTTTACCCTACGATACGAAAGCTTAACTGATATTTTAAAATATCCCCTACTGTTAAATAATAGTGTGAGGGTTATATTAGTCATTTATGCCAGTTTTTGCTAGCTGAAAAGATACATATTAGAATGAATAATCAACGCAAACATAAATCTTACCATGTGCTATTGCTAACAAGTGATCCAGGTTGGGCCGTGCAAAATATAATCCTGATTAATTTCACTTTTTTATAGGCTCCTGTGTTACATTTAGGCAGCATCTGCCAGTGAACCTTGTTCCTGTACTTTGATTTAAAAATCAACGATCTTCTGATATAGCTCAAATTTAATTTTAAATTAATTTTCTCTCAAGATGAAACTGTCCTGTTGTAACATTAGGCTTTTATTTTATTGAATTTATTATTTTATGAATTTAAATACTCTTGATATCTAACTTTGCAACTTTTAATTTAGTAGTTGAAAAAAAATTTAAGTTTTTATTTATTTATTAACTCAGGATATTTTGAAGTAAATTAAGAATATTTTGCATATTAACTTTTATAATAAAAAATAATAAGACTTAACATAATTTTACACTTCTTGATTTCTAATGATTTTCTCATTATGTAGAATATATTTAATATTACCTATTTAATTAAATTAATTTTTTACATATACTGTATTTAATTAATATGATGAATTTAATATTTGATTCTTGAAAAATAAATTAACATTTTATTTTGAATTGCACAGTATATCATATACTAACTTTTTCCATAAATTTTATTTCTGATATTATTTGGCTTAAGTGTTAGGATATTGTTCTGTTATATTAATAATTATTTAATATTTTCAACATCATTTACCATTATTATTATTATTTATTATTTTAAATTTTAAAAACAATTTTACTAGTTATTTTTTTTTACAATTATGCGGCTACCACTACATAAACCTATTGAATTTGAAATATTTTTAGATGATGTTATAGGAATTTGTTTAAACTTCACCTCTAGATGAAGAGAGGATCAGATTTTTTATGTTATGGATGCTATTAATCTCTTGCTCCGTGTATCCGATTTTTAGTGTTCGAATGAATGACTATATTATTTTAATATGTAACGAAAAATAGACTTGTAAAACAATATAAATTTACACTTTAAAAATTATGAAAAAATGTAATTTCATATAAAATAAGTATTTAGCTATAACTAGGAAAGACCTGTCCATTGAATTATTTTATTTTTTTAATGTTTGAGAATTATTGTTCCACATGATCAAGTCGAGGTTTTATGATAACAAAGTCCAATATTATTTTATTAACAAATATGTAAAATAATTTTAGTGTCTAAACAATTACAACGCAGTGTTTCATCAGTTTGTATTAAAGTCTCTCAATATGTACAATAAGAGAGTAAACTCTAAAGCGTGCAGTCGTCAGGGGCGACGTGAGACCCTGGACATTTCTAACGTTCTAGTGAGAAAGAAAGACTTTATTAACCCTTCCGGGATAACATTTAATCACGCCAGGATAATTCTGCAGTGGGATGCGTTGTTTAGTTTGTTTTTCAATAAAACTTTACACATTTCCTTTTCATCCCGGACTCTACAGAGGTTCAGTTAACATACACTAAATTCAGTTCTTTAAGAATTATTTTTGGTACAATGAAATTATTGGAATGAAGCCCAATACCTCACAAATAATAAAAAATAACAAATAAAACAAGTTACTTAATATTATACCCTTATGCAGATTTCGATGACTATGTCATCATTATCAGAGGGTCTTATTACAAAATTACAATCTAACAAACAAGAAGTTACAGACTAGAGTGATCATCATTGGAGTTATTTTGTTATATTTGTGGCATTGGGGTTCTTTCCAATATTTTCATTGTAACATATTGTACCACTGTGCTGTTGATATTGTCAATTATTGTTGTATCGAGCCTACCTCTAACATTATTTATCTCATAACATAATTAACATTAATACAAACTCCATTACATATACTGTGGTCTATTAATGAGTGAAAAGTAACAGTTGGGAACTGTAAAAATCCTGGCGTCACATACCATTAGTCTAGCCTAAAATTTTGATTAGAATGCTTGTTGAACCTACGACTATAATATTGTTATTTCCTTAACAGTTTTATTACGTAGCACTTTGTGTACTGCGTACGACAAATTTACGATAAATGAAAAAAAGTGGTTGATGTGTGAGTCAAGTATGTATATTTCATTTAATTAGCGACGTTTTCGCAAATTGGTTTAATTCCATCATCAGACCCAAGACGTTTATGTAATTTGGTGCCGAAACTATTAGATGTTATTGTAATTTTTACTAATGGTTAACATTTACCTATGTTGTAATTGGTTTAGTATGTACTCAATAGACGATTATGGAAATAAACTAATTACAAAAAGTCGCCAATATAATAAAATGTGTATACTTGGCTTGCAAATCAACCACCATCCCATTTATCTCACATTGCTGCAAGTAAATAGAATACTACAAATTTATAAAAAAAACACTAATGCTTTATTGATATGGTTTTATAATACCTTAAAGGCGATCAACCAGTTTGACCAATGACTTCTAAGTATAGGAAAGGATTTGTATATATGTGGGATTAAATTGGGGACTTAGAATGTCCTTGGGGTGCCGTCCCTGTAGAAGATAAGACCTAATCTCTATCGAGGTCATATAATATTTCTAAGGAGAATTAGAAAAGAAAAATATAATTAAATATCGATAAAGAAAAGACAAAACGATCACCTAAATCTGGAAAAAGGAAAAATGTATGACATGGCGTAAGCAGGATCGCTTAATACCTCCTCTCAACCGGTGTGAAGACTGTGGAGCTTCTACCCGTTCCATGAATCACATTTGAGGAGAATAACAGAGGCGAGGTAAATGCATTGGAAAACAATTATAAAGAATGAAGAAGTTCATTGCTTCTTAAAAGCAACAAGGAAACGAACAAGTATCTTCTAAGAGAAAAAGTCCTATGAAAAGAAAGGAGAAGTGAAATAAGCATTAGTATCGCAAGTTGGATGTATCAGGCTAGAGAGCTCTATATGAAGTAAAAGAGCTAGAAATATGTAGCATTGTATTAAACCTAGTACTTTATTACTTTCAGAGAACAAAAACTGAAATTTAATGGCTCTGCTTACATTAGTAAATTTAAGAGAGTAAAAAATGACGATCTCAGGACAGGCCCAAAGAAAACATACAAGAGTGAAATAAGGTACATTGATCTTATATGTTTCATGAGTTTATACCTATAAAACAAGAAGATATCAACCAAAAAGTACTCCAGTGGTCGTTTATCATGGGCGGAGCATTTGCGATATTCAAGATACGTTTGTGCTTTGTCTCTTTCACCCTCACTCTCTGTCTATCTACCCATCATTTCTCGTGTCTTTGTTGCCTTCTCGCCCTGACTAACACTCTCTTTCTCTTTCACATAACTGTTTTTCTCTGTCACTCTCCTTCTCTTATTCCATCTCCTTTCTCTTAATACAAATTAATTGATGTATTTCACGGGCTTTAATTAAATAATACATAATTACATAAGATTAACAAATAATTTTGTTTCTAAAGAGGTTGAGTTTATAGTCAACCATCCAAGTACTAAACACGCCAAGTACTGCTTGGCTGGTGATTAAGCGAGAACAGTTATACTCCACTTGGTTGTTTCCACGTAAACCAGAAGCCTTGTCCACAAAATCCTGCTAGTGTCTCTTGACAGACGCTGCCTATTCATAAGGTCATCAAACCATCTCATTCTCTGAGTGACTGAGTTTGTACCAAGTTCGAAAGAATGGTTTAAATACTAACCGACAATGTTAAGTAAAGCTAACAATTTGGATGTGAATATAGAAAAAAATATTTTGATACTTTAAAGAACCAAGTTACAGTTTTTACGTATCATTTGTTGCGGGACAAAATGATGGCATTTCTAAAGAAATATTTGTAAAGTTTAATTAAAGTAAGTATATCAACTAAATGTTTGGCAGTATTATGTATAACTGCTTTAATTACTCTGTACCATATTTAAATCTGAACTCAATTTGAAGTCAGCTAGCGCAATGAATCTTGCCTTGAAATAATTTAGTCCATTCAAACACGCTTCAAAGAAAAATCATACTACACGGTAACTCCAAACTACATCTCTGTGTGCATTGGAAACGTTTCCAATCAAACAAAGTAGCCGCCATCATCAGGATTTATATTTACTGTTGCGAGTCCATTCTGGGATTAGATCTAAAAGCTTGAGCAACTCGGCGTATTAAATTTTAGTGTTCCGTAAAATCAAACGGCTTTCGAGAAAAATAAAACTTCCGCCATTTTCCCTATGTGCAAGTACGAAGCTCGTTCTGGTCAGGTCGTTCTGGTTTATACTTCGGAGAGTTTTAATCCGCTGGATTGTTGCTGTAATTAGATTGAGGAAAAAAGGTATTTCACCCAATGTTTTAAGTGATATTACTTTATCCTTACGTGTAACTTGAACTAGAAAATAAATATATTTAGGTAAAGTTCTGGGTGGAGTTTTCGTTTCTAAATTAATAGTAAACGAAGGAAAAGATAATTATATGAATTTTTCAAACAGCCAGTATATTTTCCTTTACTTAAAACTTATCATCATACAATTCCATCTTCCTCTTTCTAACTATAATCACTCCTATTTACACCCCGTAACATGGTAAGACCAGAGAGGGGCAAAACTGTCTTACTTGGGTCCTACGGTATCTAAGGAATGTAGTATGAAAACCGATTGGCTTAAACCACCCATTATTACCTAAAGTTTGATCCTAGGTAGTCATTTTCACAACCGAAGCGACCAGGGGGCTGAAACTACTGGACATCGAACTCAGAACGTAGTATCACCGTGCTCTCGCCACTTGACCACGGATTCACCTCCGTCTCTCTCTCTCTCTCTCTCTCTCTCTCTCTCTCTCTCTCTCTTATCATGCTTACTTTTTCTTTATTTCCCTCCTGCTATAACATAGTATTGTAAGAAATCAAAATAGTTTGGTATATCTAATAATTTTCATTTTGCATATTTATCTCTAGTCTTTTAATAGAAGGTTTATTAAAAAGGCGAATGTGTGAAATTTGAAACAAATAATGGACTGTTGGTAACGTCGGTGAGTATTGATGCAGAAAGTAAATTTACTGATCTAATCTTGAAGGATTCTACAGCATGTCACTTACTTTCTGTTTAATTTTTTCGGTGGGCTCAACACTTTTGATTTCTTTGCTCTCTTAATATTAGAAAAGAGTGAATATTTTTAATCATTTAAAAGTTTCACTTGAGATTTTTTTTAACAAAACGTCATAACACAAACACACACACACACACACACACACACACACACACACACACCTACTATAGTTGAGTCTATTAGGAGAAAATAAGGACTCCATAATTCAAATAACTATTGTGGCTATAGTTATAAATCACATAAATAATATTGTGGCCACTATTAATAATATTATATTGTGCCAAATCAATGAAACTAGCAGGTAGCTTCAGTATATATATATATATATATATATATATATATATATATATATATATATATGTATTGAGAGAGAGAGAGAGAGAGAGAGAGAGAGACCGAACATTCAATTTCATAATAATATCGTAAAACCGAAGTTGAATTTTTGAAATAAAAATTATTATAAGTAATTTATTGATGGTAATGTCGTGACAATGACGAACCTTACTCAGAAAATGCTGTGTTTGGATAACAGCTTCAGCAATCTTTACTATGTTGTCGCATTGTTTAAAATGAACTAAATAAAAAAATGTATGAATAATAGTAAATTAACAGTTCAACCTATTCAAGATTTTAACATTGGAGAGAAAATTAAATAAAATATATAAATGAAAAACAACAAAATAAAAATAAAATTAATTCAAGTAAAACCAATTAATCACGAATAACGAGAGCCGGGATTTATTTCGGAGAGTCGGAACATGACTCAACAAAAAATGTGAACACAGTACATATTGTAGAAAGAACTATTTCTAGTTTATTTTAACACAATACTTTAAAAAAACATTTCTTTAGTTTTAATATAAAAATTATGAAAATAATTAACTATATTAATGTTAAAAGTTATCAAACTTGTTAGAAAAATCAATGATTTTTAAAAACTTTTTTTATTTAAATATAACTATTCTCTCTGCTGCTGCTTGAAAACATAAAAAAGAAGACAATGTAATATAACTAACGCCTGTATGGAAATAGTTTTGTCATTGTTGGTCAGAAACATACATGCTTCTAAAAGTAGCGAAGTTCCATTAAAAAGTATTTTCAGGACACCATGTAAACGATACCATGATATCAACCATCGCTTTGTATAAACGTGACCCGTCAGACTGGTTGCACCCGCGGGAACTAGAAGACAAAATGGCTGCCGCCGCTCCTAATATCACCCGTAATGTTATCCTATTACTTCCGCCAGCTTGGGAAATATATTTCTAAAGTCCTTCCCCGCGACGTATTTATATTACGCTAAATGTCGCCTCTGACGACCATTACATTATTCACCCAGTCTTTGCCCGTAGACCAAGTTGCAATGGACCTAATTGTAGCGAGTTTTACTATTTCAGTCGCCAGTTAACACAAAAGAAATATCACAAAGTGTTCCTTTTGTTCTATCAACCGTTAATATCACTCTGTATATGTATGAATCACCAAAAATACCAAAATAATAAGAAACAATATTTACGTACTGTATTCGTACGTAACTAATGACTTGTATCCTGCTTTACCTGAAAATATGAACAGAGTATAAACAGTGCTTAAAACATTGTTTAGTTACGGTTCTAAATATACGGTGTTTAATCCAAAGAACATGGAAAAACCTAGCCTAGTAAAAAGCTAGTTAAACTTGAAAAAGTCTGCAACTCACTATGATAATTTAATCTATGCATACATTTTTAGATAAAATATAAATAAAATAATAAACTTTGTGAAATAAAAATGCATATTGGGAAACAAAAAAGGAAAACATTTTAAGTAAACAAGTTTAACTAATATATCGAGTAGACTGTTAGTTACGAGTAAATAAATATCATAATTACTTGTTTATAGGCATTTCCTCTTTTGTGTTCAATTACAATAGGATATTTTGTATAAAAAATGTTCACAGTTTTCTATATGTACAGCCAAGAGCAGTTTGTATATGTACGACCCTTAATGTTTGAAAAAAAAATCCTAATTTTCTTAATGAGTGGTGTTCTTCAAAAAAGATATTAAGGCTATTCCAAACCTCTAATCGCAACATGCTCATCGCTACACCCTACGGAGGCGAAAGGAGGATAAACTAAGTTACCCTAATTAACATAACCTGAACTGATGAGTTTATATAGGCTATGTAGAGGGGCGTGAGAAAAAAAAAATGACACATTTGAGTTTTTTTATAAATGTTTTGATATTACCCATAGTATTGAAAATTCAGTGACTACGTTACTTAGCGTTATAAATTGAAAAATACAATTACTAGACAAATAAGAATAAAGAAAATACACAAGTTCTAACTTAAATAAAAGTCAGGTAGGATAATGAAATAGAATGTAAATCGATGACAATACCAGAAAACTTTTTCTGCAATAAAAATATATTTACATCTTCTTGTGAATTTTACTAATACAGCTTATATCCATCATAAGGACACCTGTGAAGCTACGTCAATCGGTTGTACCTATATCAGCTATACCTGTCCATATTTTTGTTCTTCTTGTACCCATGGGGCTTTGCTTGTACTAAAACTTTCAAAATTTTAATTCAAAATGTGTCTAGTAACCATTTTGACAGTTAGTACAAAAAACATTAAATTAGGACGCGGTATTAAATTAAACACGAAAATCGATAATCTCACCATTTTATTTATTTTATTATATATTTATGATTCCGAGATGTAATACATTTGTGATCTCCTAAACCCACTAAATGGATAGGCTTTGTGGTTTTATATTTTTTAAAAGTATTTTATATACCTAATTCGTAAAGTAAGTTATTGAAATAAAAACATTTATAGCTCAAATAAGTTATTATTGCTCATTCGATTATTGAAACAAATTTAGGAAAAAATAAGAGAGAATATCAGAACATAGAAGGAATTCGCTGTAATGGAACTTCCACTTTAAATTTAATTATAACATTGTACCCATATGGCGTCATCCCTACCATACTGGCTTTTAATAAAGTTAACATCACGGACTGGAAATAAATTTAATATTACGAGAAAGGAAAAAAAGGGTTTGTAGTGAGAAAATGGCTCCTTTGGCGTTATTTATTGTTACTTTCCATTTCTTTAGATTTTAAAGTACTCTATATAGAGATTCGTAATTTACTTTTTTAAAAAAACGCAATATTAGTTAGGCATTATTATCTCTGAGTGTAAACCTGTTTTGATTCATTTTAAAGCTGTTTCTAACTTACGAAGCTGATTTTGTCTGTAATTTCTCATTCTGTACATTTCTTGTAATGTTTAATTACTGCAAGGGACATTGCTTTTATAATTTCATATGAATCTTTACGTAACTGATTTATGGCTATGGGAAAGATCGATCAGTGCCGAAGTGCTTGATTTCAAACACGAAGTAATTTAGTAAACAGAAACTGTTTAATATACTTTGAGACTGTGTTCCTTTCAATCGTATTGTGATTTGAAAAGAGAGCCATAATAAAACATTTTTGTGAAATGTAAGTCATAGGGCGTGTTATCCTGAAGAAGTCCTAATGGTCAACCATTAGATATACCCGTAGTTCGGGAGCAACACAAAGCCTAGTAATGAGAAAATATTTGGGAAATCGGTTCCAAATATGTTCAAACGAATTTTTAAATTAATAAAAATTAACTAAAAATAAATTAAACGCGAATTTTTTAATATAAATTATCCTCACAGAGCTTCGCTTTTGATTATTGTTAGGGGGCTAAAAATCAAAAGGATCTCCCTGAATGTACCCACAACTATCTTTTTTATTTGACATAATTTGTTGATTTTACTATAACGGATATCCATTTACCTACTGTATTTTTCCACAACTGTCTAAGAACATAGGCTGGATCGGAGTTTATTTTGATATTAGATATTTTGTCATTTGTTTATTGATAATAAATGTCCAAATTTGTCAAAATAAATTCTATTGAGCAATAAATCGCACACGTTTCAGCGTCTCCTGAACACCAACTTGATGAGAGATATTAAAAATTTGTTATGGCAAACCCTGAACAAGTATGGATTTGCAAACAGTCTATGAGAAACTGTTAATTTAGAAAGATCTACTTTAAATCTAGTAGGTAATAGGTTACACCGTCTCATCTTTCGACATCATAACAATTTGAAACCTATACGAGACCTATCTTCAAATTGGTCACAAACGGCATCATCTCTGAAATTTCAACGACATGACCTCCGTACACAATGTCTACAAACCCCACTAACAGAGCAAATGGTTTACTTTTTCAATGTCCATATCTCTCCAATTTGCATTATATACTTACACTCCTTTATCTAACCTTCCTATAACTCCGATTAGGAGTATGTGTCCTGTTCCTACATAAACGATTATCCTTCCTTACAAACCGATTTTAAACTTTGTACGTCCCTATCTAAAACTTGACTATCATTCACATTCCATTCATATTCTTAATAGTTTCTGGTAAATACTGACCGCCTTCAAATATTTCTTGTATATGCTTACCTCCCTTATGCAAACATAGTAGGGCGCAAGTGTCAATGATTGCAACAGAAATTATGACTCACAGGGATAATAATAGTTACTAAAGGCTAACTATAATAGGAAGAGATAACACAAGAATAGATATAGTGACATTATAAGAAGAGATACAATAAAAGACAACCTTTAGTTTAGGCTATGTTATTTCCCTCATTGATTCATATCCACCTTCAAATATAGAGTTCTATGACCCTCTAATTGATCTTTTATAGATGCAATAAAGTGGAACTATCTTGAATCACCTTAAACAAAATATTTACTAACACTATTCATGAATAAAAAGGCAATTGAATCTACCCTCCGATTTCTAAAGTGGCTTCTAAATACTTTAATATGTGTCTCAAGTCTATAAGGAGCTATAATTATTATTATATTGATGTATTTCCTATTCGTCTGTTAAACTTGCACGCGAGTCAATGAAATACTATAAAATCTAAGTAATAAACCATGAAAAATAAAATCAGAATATTTATGTTTTACAATTCTTTTCGGGCATTCAATGCACACGGATAGGGATGGTCGAACCAGTGACTTTAACGGATCGGTGATATGAGTGACAGCGCCAAGCTTGGATCAGTGACTTTTACCGGCGACAAGAAATACCTCTGTATGTGCACATAATAGACCGGCATACTTCTACACCTCACTGTTTTTTTTTGGAAGGCTCATTTTATTTAAAAATAAACTCTTACGACATTAACAACAAACTACCGAGTGCGAAATTGCGTCTACTCTACGCAACACTGTTGTAAAAGCTAACACAAATCGTCCACTCAGACACGATTTAAATGAATAGAACCTGTGACAGCGACAAATCAGCCTATGACAGCCGCGGTAAAATATTAATACAGTTTTATCCAGCGAATGCGTTTTTTGACCATTTACAACAGATACAACTTCCGATCGATCAATTTTCACTGGAACTGAGATTTATCGGGGACAAATCACCGTGACAGAAAATATCGACCTTCCTTACACACGGAGAGATAGAAACAGGGAAAAGATTTGATTGTTGGAGTAAAGGGCGATCAACTGGAAGGTCCATTATATCCAACCCACATTTAAATCCACTACTTTAACACCATTATCAAAACATTTAAGTAAAAAACAATTATTTTAGAAGAGTGACGTTGCGTTTAATAGAAAATATAAATTATAAACATTATATTTGAGCAAGTCTTATTGTTTCATGACAATTGCTTAGAATAATATTAACAAACCTATTTATATGTTGCAATATATTTTGAATTTATCCCTACGCTGATTCGAGAAAGTTTATGTAGATCAAAAGCATTAAAACATCATACGATATTAATAAAAAAAGTAAAGATGTCAATAAAGAGCAAATATTTTATTCCACTTTGTATAGAACAGAGGCACCATTCAGTCTCAGAATTGATTGATAATGTGAGTTTATAAATTATGATTACAGCAAAATCGCACTATTTGTAATGCAAATATACAATATTATAATAATATTGGAATATGGTAATTAATAAAGACGGAAAAGAAGTAATATATTCCTTTTCAACATATAAACACAAAATACTCCACATTTGGTTGTACGTCTTCACAGCCAAACTTGTAACTTTTCAGCGGTTTCATATTTATGTTTATTACGTGTAAAATAATAAAATACGATTATTTGAAATGTAAAATATACGGATACTCGTTCTGCACTTAAACCATATGGAATAAAAACAGACTGACAGAATAATAATCATTACTAAATCATTAAACAAAGTCTTTCAGATTTCATACTGCTAGTGGAAAATACTTTAGCGTTATAAATAAATAAAATAGATTATTAATATAGCTGAACGGAGAAATAAATGGCTTTTATTATTTACTTTATCATATCATAACGGCTTGCCTTTGATAGCGTAATATATTTTAAATTATATGTTTCCATTACTTACATCAATTATCTACAAAGTTTCTAATAATGAATATAATTATTGTATTTCATAACCAAACGCAAATATGACATTTATGTAAGATATATTATTAAAACCATTAAGAATTCATCTAAACTATTCTCTTTGCTGGTAGATTGGATCCACGTTTATCTATGTCACAGATGAAACAGATTGTGGCAGTCCGCTCTTGGTTATATTAAAGAGTAAATTATTCAAAGAGGAACTATATTATGTAGCGGAGTAATGTATGGAGTAATATGTTATTTCACTACTGCAGAGTGTATTTATAGCCTGCTAGAGCAGTTATTTTACAAGTTGTATATTTCCCAGAGCAACAATTTATACGTTTCAAAAGCTATTTACTGTAATGGGCGAATTTTATAGCCACAGAGTTAAAAAGACCTTTGCTTCGCACTGTCTGTTGAAACTGCTGGTTGTTGAAAACAAACATTATTGCCTTAATTTCTTCCATGGTGGACTTACTTTAGAACTTTTTGTTCGATTTTCTAAATTCATAAATTAAGTATATGTACGAAAAACCCTTATTGATGGCAACCCCTTATTTATGAGTAGTTTGTAACAACTCTTGTATTAGTGTTTTCAATCTCAAATACAACTACAATGACAGCTACAATACTTACAAATACCTACATATGCACTCCACGTTTTCTATTTTTCCCATTCCTACTGTTAGTTCACATTCACCATATACATATTTATTTATATATTTTGCTCAAATTTTCATCGTTTATAAAATACATTTTACTCATCCATGCAGGATATATGCATTTTTTACTCTCCTGGTATAAATTTTGTAAAAATTTTCAGTCGTTATTAAATTACGTTTTTATTCATCCAATCTGGTTAAAATAAATGTTTTTAATTTTACGAGTATATTGAATGACAATTGTTGATAATACCGGTATAAAAAAAAAACATTTATTCATTAATTTAGATTTTTAAATTGACATCCCGGTCGGATTCAAACTGTGAATCCACAAGTTTGAAATCCTGCACGTTTTCCACTGAGGTAACTTTCCCATTGATAGAAATTTATAACTTCAAGATGTATATGAAATTATAAGAAAAAGGTTTCTTGCAATAATGAAGCAATACAAGAGGGGAATAGAAGTTATAGACCATCAGGGTAAAAAATTAAAAACGAAAATAAAGAAATCGAATAAATAGTTCAATACCATTTATTGTATAAACAGGAAAATTTCAAGGAAATTCGCTTTCTATTTTGTCACTTAATATTATGATTCTGTTATATGTATATACATATTTATGTTTCGAAATCTTGTTGCTGTTCATGACGAGCTGGTTGTTAATTCTTATTACACTTTTGCTATTTCTCGCGACCAGACTTTTGTTAACTAAAAGTTGTTAAAACGTTTTCGTCTTACGACCTCTTCAGCCTCGTATTTTGCATCTAGAAATGCTACAGTTTGAGCTTCCTCGGTACCATTATTTTGAAAGTTAGAAGTGATGTGATCGAAGAGTATGTGGATCTGTGCCGTGTTTGTTCGTTTAAGACGTCATATTTATGTGTGTTTCTATGTCTATATAATTCGTACTGTTCTAATGTCTTTGGCCTTAATTGCATTTGTGGAGGATGCTCATGCTATTTTCCATAATTTTGCATAGGTGTTTAGTGCCCAAGAGGTGATTTGCGAAGGTGGATTCAATAGTAGTGTGCAGTGCGCTTTGGTGTTCTTTATATCTTTCGGCGAAAGATCTGTCTGTTTGTCAAATATAGAACATATTGCAGTTGTTGTATTTTAGTTTGTATACCCCTAGGTTATTGTATTTGTTGGTATTGTTATTAATGATGTATCTGATAGCCGTTCTTTTGTGAGTTTGTTTATGTATGTGAGGGTGATGATTTTTTTTGTATTCGTGTTTTTGTTGATACTGTTCTTGTTGAATATTTTTCTGTGTAGTTTGTCTATTAAATAATTGTCATATCCATTTTCGTGAGCTAAATATTTGATTGTTTTTAGTTCCTCTGGATAGTTAGTTGTGGACATAGGTATTTTATTTAGTCTGTGTAATAAATGTTTGAATGCTGCGTGTTTATGTTGTATTGGACGGTTCGATGAATTATGTATCAATGTGTCTGTCATGGTTGGCATGCGGTATATGTTGAATTCATGTTTGTTTATTTTTTGTTATGGTGATGTCAAAGGAATTCAATGTTTTGTTGTTTTTAAACTCTGCAGTGAACTGTATATTTTTGTGTATTTTGTTTATATGGGTTTGGAGTTGTTGGCATTGTCTTATGTTTCCTCGGTATAGTATTATAACGTCGTCTACATGTCTGTGCCAATATATTATCATATCTGCGTGTTTGTTGTTATTTATGATTTTATTCTGTTCTATGTGTTATAGGAATACTTCTGCAAGAATGCGTGAAATCGGTGAACCCATTGGTAGGCCTTGTTTCTGTGTGTAATATTTGTTGTATATATATATATATATATATATATATATATATATATATAGTTTTATAAGATTAAAATATATACACAATTACAGGAATAATTTATTGAACAATACATTCAAAGCTTTTCGTTGGTTGACATTACCAACATCCTTAGGAATTACAATACTAAGAATAAATAACCTCTCAGAATATTTGATACAAATATTGTAGAATATTTGATATTTTACATATATATTTAGATAGATAGATAGATAGATAGATAGATTGAATGTGTATTTTAAATTATTTGTAAAATCATTTTTAAAGGTATTAGTTTTTGAAAATTAAGTGATAGGTATTAAATATATAAAACAAATGTCAGAGAGATATTAGGGAAATTATATACTTGTGAGAAGTACTAGATTATTATAATATTTATTTGATAGGTATTGAAGCAATATATATATATATATATATATATATATATATATATATATCGAAGTATGTTTTCTTGTGTATTAATAAAGAATAAAAGTCTAAATACAAATACAAGAATTATAATTGAATTTACAATTCAAAGCTTTTCGTTGGCTAACAGTACCAACATCATCAGGAATATTAAACCAATATTCCTGATGATGTTGGTATTGTTAGCCAACGAAAAGCTTTGAATTGTAAATTCAATTATAATTCTTGTATTTGTATTTAGACTTTTGTTCTTTATATATGTATATATATTTTCATTAATTGTATTATAAAGTAATTATATTTATTAAACAGCATTAAATTCTATAAAAGCGGTAATCAAGAGATTTCGTAATCATGACACGTTTTTTATACAAATTATCATTATTATTACAGCTGTTAAATGGATTAAAGGAGTATTACAAATATTACGTATTTTCATCTCGTATTGAACAATAGATATATTAATTAAACAGCTGTTACATGTGTTAGAGAGGTGTTATAGAAATAAATAAATATAAGATATAATAGATAATAGTATTTATTAAACAGCAGTTTAAACTGTTAAAGAGGTATCATACAGATTATATATTAAATGACGAGTATTGATTTTTGAAATTATTTATTAAATCATTATATAATGTGTTAGCAAAGTAATAAAGAGGTTATATACGTAATAAATATATGACCCTCAACTCATGGCAATGAAATTTCATAAACAGCTGTTAAATATCTTAGAGAAAGGGATTATATATATATATATATATATATATATATATATATATATATATATATATATATATATATATATATATATATATATTTAACGTTATCCACTGTTTTTCCGTTGCACTGACTTTATGAAGTTAATATATTACTATTGTAAGTAATTTTATCCACCATTAAGTGCAATAATTTTACCTTGAGTGATGAGGCACCTTTCGGTCAATTGACCATTGTCGAATCACTGATGTTTTTCTGTTGTAGATGTTCGGTCTGTGAAGTTGGTGTTTGTTGACGTTACGCGCACTTTTTCTTGATCTGTGTGTATGATGTTTCTATATAGTATGTCTTCTGTATATGTTGTTTGTAGATTCATTAAATTGTTGTGTATGTTTTTATAAATGTGGTATTTTTCTAGTGAGCTTAGTTCTATTGGGTTGTTATTTATTTCAAGTATGGTTAGGTTATTTTCGTAATTTGTTATTTCGTGTTTATGGGATATTAGGTGTGCTGCAACATTTGATACTTTAGAATTTTTTTCACAACACTTTGAACAAATAATAATTAAACCTGTAATAAACACACACAATATCTCACTATGGACAAGGTATGTAGACGATATACTTGTAATATACCAACCTACCATTCACAACGAACACATCATAATATTAAACAAACTAAATACATACAACGAAAACATACAATTCACCGTTGAAACAGAAACAAATAGAACAATCAACTTCCTCGACATCACTTTAAATATTAATGATAATAAAATAGAAACTACAGTATACAGGAAACCTACTTCCAACAACACCACAATACACTACAAATCTAACCACCCCTGGACACACAAAATTAACACTTACAGTAACATGATAAATAAAGCAATAAAATACACACAGGATAACAAACAAAAATTAAATGAAGAATTAGATAACATTACAAAAATAGCAATAGAAAATGGATACAACAAACACATTATAAAAAATATATACAATAAATTCACAAAAAAACCTAACCTCAACACAACACTACAACCGGAACACGAAAATAATGAAAATAAAAAAATCTACCTAAAATATAAATACACCAATAACAAAATAGAAAAAATAACAAATTATACAACAAAGATTACTACACTCCAACTTACAAACCAAACAACAAAATAATAAAATATCTTAATAACAAAAACCACAAAACAAATTCAGAAAAACATAACCTATCAGGAATTTACAAAATCACATGCAACAACTGTAACGCTTTTTACATAGGAAAAACAACCAGAACATTTAAAATAAGATTTGAAGAACATTATAGAGCATTCAAAAACAAAAATTCTAAAGTATCAAATGTTGCAGCACACCTAATATCCCATAAACACGAAATAACAAATTACGAAAATAACCTAACCATACTTGAAATAAATAACAACCCAATAGAACTAAGCTCACTAGAAAAATACCACATTTATAAAAACATACACAACAATTTAATGAATCTACAAACAACATATACAGAAGACATACTATATAGAAACATCATACACACAGATCAAGAAAAAGTGCGCGTAACGTCAACAAACACCAACTTCACAGACCGAACATCTACAACAGAAAAACATCAGTGATTCGACAATGGTCAATTGACCGAAAGGTGCCTCATCACTCAAGGTAAAATTATTGCACTTAATGGTGGATAAAATTACTTACAATAGTAATATATTACCTTCATATATATATATATATATATATAGAGAGAGAGAGAGAGAGAGAGAGAGAGAGAGAGAGAGAAAGAGAGAGAGAGACAGAAAGACGACAGAGAGAGAGAGAGAGAGAGAGAGAGCCAGCGGATTAGATATATCAAATAATATGATAGTTGTTAATTGTATTGGGTTTTTACAAAATTTAATTATTAGTTACAAATGTTCCACTATTACATGTTTGTCTATGAATGGACATTGACATTAAATTATTCGGTCTACTTGATTTGTCGGAATATCATTTGTGAAAAACAATTTCTACAATTATCTAGCATTATGTAAGAAGCGAAACGGAAGTAGGGCGGTGAAGACTACGCATTTAATTTTAAAGCTAATTGTACTTTGAAAAAACATTAACATTTCATTGAAATCCCCATTTATAGGAGTATTCATTAGTTCAAAAACCATTTGGATAACTGGATCAAAACTAAACACATATACCACTTGAACCAAAAATAATCAAAGACAATCAAACGTCCAACACAACTGGAATATTTAAACTTTTATTTTACATATTCAGTTTATTCTCGTACATTTTAAGTCAAAGGACTTGTTTATAAATCGACTCTGATGAAACTAATTAATTGCATGCAATTAGTGAGCCAAACGCAATTAGGCGTCTGTAATATTAATTACAATCTCGCCAGGAACCTGTCAATAGCACACTGCAATACTGAATTGGTAAAAGTTAATTCTAGTTCAAGTAGTATATAAGTATATTACTTATTTTGCAAATAAATACTTATCTAAATATTTTCTAGAACAGGAAGTTGTTTTTAATTTTTAATACGGTAACCAACTTTTAAAATAACCAATAAAATACAAATTGGAAATGATTACTGATTAGACGTCATAGTAATGACTATTCTAATTCTGTATTTCTATACAATTTAAAGATTCTACCTTGCCATGAGGTCTTCACGTTATTGAATTCTTAACATCTCTATAAACCCCGAATATAATACTGTCTCCTTCTCAATGTGTTGTCTGTTTAGATAAATAGCGCTTTAGAGCTGATATGCATTTTTTCGAAAAATGTTTGCAAAATATTGATATAAATGTTAAATTAAAAGTTGGTGAATGAATACTTGTGATCACGATATTAAAAATAATAAAGTGCGTTTGCAGAAGTCTAAGCAACGCTAGTAATAAGCGAATGGTTCTCATTAAAAGTTTGTATTTCGGATTTCAATGAACAATAGCTTTTATAATTTGCTTGTACTGCTTATTAACCAACTAGAGCCTAAGCTTCACAGTAAAAGAACAAACATAATAAGTATTTGACATTTGCATTGGTAAATGATAATATAATAACTAATTACTAACAGAATTGCAATTTCAATAGCTTTATAAAAGAAACAATTTCTGTCTCTATAATTAACTAATAAATATTTTATTAGTTTATACATATTAAAAATTAATATAATTTAATAAAATTACAATAACTAATTACTAACGGAATTGGAATATGAATAATTTTAAAAAATAAACAATTTTTTCTCTATAATTACCTATTAACGATTTTAATAGTGTATACATATATAAATTAATATAATTTAATAAAATTACAATAACTAATTACTAACGTAGTTGCAATATCAATAATTTTAAAAAATAAACACTTTTGTCTCTATATTTACTTATTAACGATTTTAATAGTGTATACATATTTAAAGTAATATAATTTATTAAAATTACAATAACTAATTACTAACGGAATTGGAATATGAATAATTTTAAAAAATAAACAATTTTTTCTCTATAAATACCTATTAACGATTTTAGTAGTGTATACACATATAAATTAATATAATTTAATAAAATTACAATAACTAAATACTAACGGAATTGCAATATCAATAATTTTAAAAAATAAACACTTTTGTCTCTATATTTACTTATTAACGATTTTAATAGTGTATACACATTTAAAGTAATATAATTTATTAAAATTACAATTACTAATTACTAACGGTATTGGAATATGAATAATTTTAAAAAATAAACAATTTTTTCTCTATAACTACCTATTAACGATTTTAATAGTGTATACACATATAAATTAATATAATTTAATAAAATTACAATAACTAATTACTAACGTAGTTGCAATATCAATAATTTTAAAAAATAAACACTTTTGTCTCTATATTTACTTATTAACGATTTTAATAGTGTATACATATTTAAAGTAATATAATTTATTAAAATTACAATAACTAATTACTAACGGAATTGGAATATGAATAATTTTAAAAAATAAACAATTTTTTCTCTATAAATACCTATTAACGATTTTAGTAGTGTATACACATATAAATTAATATAATTTAATAAAATTACAATAACTAAATACTAACGGAATTGCACTATCAATAATTTTAAAAAATAAACACTTTTGTCTCTATATTTACTTATTAACGATTTTAATAGTGTATACATATTTAAAGTAATATAATTTATTAAAATTACAATAGCTAATTACTAACGGAATTGGAATATGAATAATTTTAAAAAATAAACAATTTTTTCTCTATAATTACCTATTAACGATTTTAATAGTGTGTACATACATAAATTAATATAATTTAATAAAATTACAATAACTAATTACTAACGGAATTGCAATATCAATAATTTTAAAAAATAAACACTTTTGTCTCTATATTTACTTATTAACGATTTTAGTAGTGTATACATATAAAAAGTAATATAATTTATTAAAATTACAATAACTAATTACTAACGGAATTGGCATATGAATAATTTTAAAAAATAAACAATTTTTTCTCTATAATTACCGATTAACGATTTTAATAGTGTATACATATTTAAAATTGATATAATTTTTTAAAATTACAATAACTAATTACTAACAGAATTTCAATATCAATAACTTCCTAAAAAAAAATTTTGTCTCTATAATTAACTATTAATTATTTTAATAGTGTATGCATATCATTTAAAAATATATTGTTTAAACATAACATTCACAACGAATAAATTAATATCATAATTTAACATTTAAATTTTATTGAAAAATGTAAGAGTAATTATATAATAAATAGCAATATTTAATTCAATGGCATAACGTATACGATGTTCAACGGATGAAAAAATTGATACGACAGAAAAATGCACTCGAAATAGTTTTTATTTAAAAGCATATAAATATAAATTTTATAATAATAAAATACAAATATATATATATATATATGTATATATATATATATATATGTATATGTAAATATATATATATATGTATATGTAAATATATATATATATATATATATATATATATATATATATATATATGTAAATATATATATATATATATATATATATATATATATATATATATATATATATATATATATATATTAAATATGGTGATAGGTTTTCTTGTAATATAATTATTAAATTAAAAATATTTCAAAAACAAGAATACTTTTAATGAATAAATTTATTCTTAAATAAATGTTTATACTTAGAATAAATATATTCGTTGAAAGTATTCTTGTTTTTGAAATATTTTTAATTTATTATTATATATATATATATATATATATATATATATATATATATATATATATATATATATATATACTGTAAAAGCCCGGATATTGGTAAATTCTAAGATTTTGCAGTAAAACCAAAGGTTGACCACCTCGTGACGGTAAAAGTCCAAACTCTTCTGTAATATTTATAAATTTTAAGCTTTTACATCATAAACTGAGTAAACTTTGTGTTTTATTTTAGAAAAATTGTAAATGATGATAAATAGACGTAATATAACAACACCGAACGTAACAATGTTTATTCATTACCAAATATTAGGTTAAATACAGAATCAGTTTGTGAGATGTAAGAGAGCGATGTAAGGTCTTGTTTCATATAGAATTGAAATAAATTATTAAGTAATATTTATTGTTTTATTTCCATGGCCGACATTTACCAACCGTCATTGATAAAACCTAGAATCTCCCAAAATCTAATAATAAAAAACTCAAGTAATATTACTAACAAGAATCTTACATTTACCAATAAATGTTAGTAATCCTAACATTTACAGGTGTTGACACCTTAGCTGCCACTTGGACCTGGGGCGGAACTATAGGCGGAGGGAGGGTGGAAATTAGGCAAAGACCGTTCTGCGAACATTTCTGATTATGTAGAAATACAACACATATAGTATTTTGCATTTCATAAACTGGAGCACCTTCACGAGCGCCGCGATTACTATTGACGCAACCCGCATGACGGCATACATTTTGTAATGTTTTTATCTAGGCTAGTACAGACGATCGGTCAAGTGCAAGCTTACGTGTAAACACCTGTACCAGAAAACCTAACCCTCAAAAATATTAGGGATCTCTCTTCCTCCCTCTCTCTCTCTCTCTCTCTCTCACTAAATAAATAAATAAATATATGTATATAATATATATATATATATATATATATATATATATATATATATATATATATAAATATATTTATTTATTTATTTAGTGAGAGAGAGAGAGAGAGGGAGGAAGAGAGATCCCTATATATATATATAAATATATATATATTTTTTTGTTTTGTTTTGTTTAACAATCAAAATAACTAAGGTTTATTGAATTCATGAATATAAAATAAATAAATAATACTTGTATTTGAATATACTTAGTTGTATTTGATATATATATATATATATATATATATATATATATGTAGTCTATATATATATATATATATATATATATATATATATATATATATATATATATATATATATATAGCATCTCTCTCTCTTTCTATCACTCTCCTAATAAGAAGGTTATAATGGGTGAATTGCAAAAACAGCTGATAGAAAAATCCGAATTTGTCGAGATCTTACAATAAATTTTTAAATTTTTGGGTAGGAAAAACAAGATTCGGCTTAAGAGAATTGTCTTGAAAAATACTACGTTTGAATAAAACTAATTATAATTAATTATAATTAAATCATATTACAATAATACAGTCTTCATTTTACCGCTCTTGCAAAACACAAAATAAGGTAATAGTTAGATATTCTATTTAAAGAACAATTAAATATAAACCAATAAATTATTAAATCATGATGCTGAACGTTTCTTCGAATATTTAGGTAAATCAACATTTGTTTTTTGCTTTTGAAATAGATTTGTTACTAATTGTTATATTAGAACTAAGTTACTGTTGCACTAAGATGATGTGAAGTTAGAATCGCACAATTATTAGTCAGATTTGTTACTTTAAAGTTAATTTCTGTAGTAGAGAATAGCATAATTACTTTTGAAATCATATCCTTACACGAAGTAAAAGAAAACACTTATAATGGTTTTCATTTGTAAAGACACAACAATGCTAATAGCAATTACAATAAAATACAAGACGCGTTACCAGAGCTTGATATCACTCCCGAATTACATTGAGCTAATAGTCGAGATATAATTTTATATTAGATTTTGTTTTTAATTAAGGACAAAGAGTGAATGTGCAATCTTGGAAATTAATTTCACCCTCCGTCTCCGGGTCGGGGTTAAAAATATAGCTCTGCAGGAAGGTTTGGCTTAATTAGGCCTACTGCTGGCATAACGAGGTTTTAATTCCATTAAAATTCACAGAAACATATTACGCTGTCCTCGAGTCTAATGCTTGCTTTAGCTGTGTAGCATGAATAAAATTATTTATATAATTAATGCACTGGCTTAGAAATTTCTTGAAATTTGCCGAAACGAAAGGACCGTGAAAAACCTTAAAGAGACGATACTATGTTTTTAACTCTACTATTTAATCCTTTACATACAAAAGTGGAAATATTTTAATTATCATACGCTGTCTATTTATCACTCTTCGTTCCGAAAATTAAAATAACAATTTGAAGATAAATACTTACTAAGTACCACGTTTTTCAACGACTAAAAAGTATAAAATAATTTGGAATTTCTGGTAGTGCATATTTTTATGTCCTTATAAAAATTCAATGGGGAAAACGGGGGGAGCATTTAGTGACCAGTTCTTTATAACTATTATCAATAAAATGCGCCCCACGTATTCCCCTCTGAATTTTTATGTGAACATTTATAATTTACACTCCCAAAAACTCCAAATTATTTTATACTTTTTTAGTTCGTTTAACGTGGATTAAGAAAGCTTTTTCTTCAAATTATTATTCTGTGCTTTTTAATCTCGTGTATATGAAGCTTTTCAATCAACATCGTGCATTGCATTGCGCCCCAATCTCGTCAAGGAGTTAGTTATCTCGAGGATTATTATTAGGTATTGCATTGTTATCCACTACAGAACCATGGTTAAAATCTCAAGTCTCTAGCTGATCAGCAAAACTTAATTTATTTAAAGAAATATTATTCCAGCAACCCTACAGACAACAAACCAAGTGAAAACTGTATTTCCATCCAGTGCTGACTTGTGAGTAGAAATTTAGGTCTGTAGCTCATCGGTCATATTCAGTTAGTTTAAACAAAGATTGTTTAAACAAACTTACAAAACAAGATACGATGAACGTCGAAAGTTCTGACCTGATGTAAGTAAAGGTACAATGTTTCAGGGCTGTAGCTCATCCGTTGAATATAATTAGAGTAAACAAAAATTATTTATTTATTTTTTATTACACTTTTGCTATTACTTGCGACCAGACGTTTTGTTAACTAACGGTTGTTAACTTACTCTTGGAGGAAATGTTTTCGTCTTACGACTTCTTCAGCCTTGTATTTTTACCGCTAGGAATGCGGCAGTTGTGCTTCCTCGGTACCATTTTTTTGAAAGTTAGAAGTGATGTGATCGAAGAGTATATGTGATCTGTTCATTTAGGATGTCATTTTCATGTGCGTTGTTATGTCTATAAATTTCACTGTTCTAGTGTGTTTAATATATGGCCTATGTTGCATGTGTGGAGGATGCTCATGTTATTTTCCATACGTTTGCATGAGTGTTTAGTGTCCATGAGGTGATTTGCGAAGGTGGATTCAATAGTAGCAGTGGGCTTTTATGTTCATTATAACTTTCGGCGAATGATCTGTCTGTTTGTCCAATATAGAACTTAGTGCTGTTGTAGCATTTTAGTTTTTTTATACTCCTGGGTAATTGTATGTGTTGGTATTGTTATTAATGCTGTGTCTGATAGCCGTTTGGCTTTTATTTGTTGTTCTGTAAGCTACATTGTATCCGGTATTTTTTTAATTAGTGTGCTATTTTATTTGTGAGTTTGTTTAAGTATGTGAGGGTGATGAATTTGTTTCTGTTTTTTGTGTTGTTGTAACTGTTCTTTTTAAGTATTTTGCTGTGTAGTTTGTCTATTAAATAATTGTCATACCCATTTTTGTGAGCTAAATATTTGAACGTTAATAGTTATTACGGATAAGAAACCCAGTGAATATCGCATTGTTATCCCTCCCCGTCCCATGTTTAAAATTTCAATCATCGGAAAATTTTAATTTGTTTAAACTTTTGTACGAATAAACATACAGACAAGAAACCAAGTGAATTTTACATTGCCGTCTAGTTCTGACCTATGTTTAAAATTTCAAGTCTCTAAGTAATTGGGAAGTTAGTTTAAACTCGATTGTAAAACTCTACCAGTACAGAAAGACAGATATGACTGAAACCGAACTAATAAAAACGTGGTAAATACAAAACAAAAGTTTAGGACAGTGGTAAATATTCTATTGATAATTTGTTGTTACAATCTGTCCTAAATATTTACTCTTAAATGAAGAACAGTATAAAAAATCCTTCAATGTTAATTTCAACCAATCAAATATTTAAAACCACAAGGCATGGTGCATGCGTTAACGAAGCTTGTTAGCGATAGCAGACTCACACTGAGTTAATAATTAGATTGTTTTAACTAAGACCAAAGAGTGTCCCATCCGTGCTTCTAACATTTTGAAAATTGATTTCCACCTGCCTTCGGGGTTTTGCTTAAATACACGAATATCCCTGCATAAGAGGATCAGTCAAATCTTTTTGTGCTTTAATTTGACTGAAACCGATTAACAAAGATTCATCCCTGTTTTTCTCACTCTTTATTTTGTCATGCAAAGCAAAGTAAAATATTCATGCTGATAGCGCTGACGAGGCTAATTTAATAATTATAAATATGCTACTTATATTCATTGCAGATAGTAAGTTCCCAAATTTACAGATTCTTGTTTAAATGATAGATTTAGAGAAATCTACATGTAACAATATTCCAATTCTGGTATAACCAGTGACGTTTGTATATACAAACTTAATTAGATACAAAGTAAGCCATCGTGTAAAAAGTAAACTATTAAATAAATTTCTTATACTTGCATAGCCTATAAAAGTTAACGAATTTACATAAAAATAAATGTGAAAAAATATCTATTACTTATAAATTAGCTACGGTTAATTACAGTTACTAAGTAACCATATTTACAGATATTTAAATTATCAATCTACAGTTTTGAAATAACAATACTATATTTCTGGTATAACCAAATTATACAAAATAGTTTTACAGTGAAACCTGTCTTAGACGGACCCTGTGTTAGGCGGAATCCTGTCTATCACGGAAAACATTAAAAGTCCCAACTGTCGCCTATTTAATTTACCTGGTTAATAACCTTCATAGGGCGGAAACTGTCTAACGCGGAAGCGGAATAAGCAAAAGGATGAGTGATACGTATTTACTACGTCTTAGTTCTGCATAAGCCGGAAAATCTGATCATATACATGCTCTAAAATATAAAGTTACAATGACTTCCGTTTAGATAGAATACAGTTTATAATATATTTTTTTACCATAACAAAATTCACAGATAGGTCTGCTTAATTGTAACGGATCGTATTTATTTCTGAGAACTCTGTAACAACGTTAAGGATTGCTGATATGCACAAGATAATGCAATGGTATACAAACATCCATAATTTACGATAGGCTATGTGTCAGCACGCGTTTCCTTCAAGATAACGCAATGAATGGTTTACAAACATCCACGGCCAGACATATTGATGTCATATTGATTGACATATTGAAAGGCGAGAGACCGCCTCCTTCTAAAAGGCAAAACAACATGCGCAAATAGAAGAAAAAGAAGAAATTGAGGACTTGTCTTAGAAAACAAAATAAACACATTTGGCGAGGCTTTAATGAAAATTTGTGAGTTAGAAGATTTCGCGGTACGTATTAACAGCCCGGAAATGCGTCACCATTTGTTACAACTAAAAACAATAACTGAAACACAAGCAAGTAAAACTAACCTTTTAAAACAAAGTCAATGCTAGATTTTTTCAAGCCTAATTGATTTTCTTTTATTTTTACGTACGCCTACTATGTACAGTATTTAGCCTAAATACAGTAAGAGGAAAAATATAGTTTTTAATAAATTGCATCATTAATTTATAAATTTTGTTGACAAGTGTATAAGTGTTTTAGTTTTATAGTTTTCTATTAAAAATGTTTTGTGGAAAAGGATAAAAGGATGCTACATTAAAAGGTAAGATTTGTATTATGTAATGTAGGTTTTAACATTTTCTGTAGTGTGCTTAGCCAACACCACCTAGAAAACAAGGTTTGCGAGTTGTGACGTCACAGGCTACCGGCTGTCATTAGGCAATCAAGATAACCGATATTACTGTTGAATGACGTTTATTTAGACGTTAAAATGTGATAGTTTTCTTGTGATTTAAATACACTTGCTTTATATGTTGAAGTGTTATCTCTGTAGGAAATAAACAGTCAGTACTTAATCGGAAATAAATAACTTAATTTAATACTGTATTAGAACAAATGTAGACACGATGACAATTAATTGTCCGTTATCTATGTGGTGCTGGTACAGCGCCATACAGCTGATCAGTAGAAATAATAGTCTTATAGCTAAGAATTCCCAAATGGGGGCCTACCCTCACCCCAACGCTAAAAATAGACTCAGCAAACGTTTCGTGATGGTATTACCATCATACAGTACACTACTACTGTATAAACCGGAAACCTGTCTTAGACGGAAAAATATGCCGGTCCCAATGGATTCCGGCTTAAACAGGTTTGACTGTATAAAACTTAAACAATAATAAAAATACCTTGTAATTGCATATCCAGTACAAGTTTAACAATTTATACAAAAATTAACATAAAGTTAAAATATTTAATAAATATATATACTAACTAAGGAATTACTCTAGGAGAGCTATCAATAGACACTTTATCATGATTCAATAAATTATTTCACATCGTTCAATCTAAACTTGGGCCGTATTATTTGGAACCAGGAACTGTTCGGCTACAGAATATCGTATCTGCATTAAATTGTAAAACATTTAATTATTTATGTATGTGTGTAATATATATATCCGTGTGATTATAGAAACACATTAGTAGTATGGTTACTTAAAAGTATTTCACTAAATTATGTTGCATTAAAATCACAAACCGTTTATAATTTAAACTTTTACACATCCGAAGTTACATTTTTTTATTGAAAACTTACTTCATCTGTTTATTTCTTATATTCTTTGTTATTTGTAAAAGATAGGTTAGGTTTGGACTTAAGATCGGCGTTGCGATTCGAGCTTAAATTTCAGGTCTCCAAGTATTAGTTTTTTTAAACTACTCCTATAGGTCTAAATAAACCGTTTGAATATTTATAAAAAAACGTGTGTCGATTCAAGTCTGCCAAACTGTTATCGGATATCAGTTACTAATACGCTAATATTTGTAAAAGTAATACTATGTCGGTGTACATATTAAGTTAGTATGGTGGCGTGAATACTTAAGCATCTGTGAAAAATTTCCCAAGGTAGAGTTACATTAATCAAACGTTTATCCGTGACACAAAAACAGATAAAATATACTACAAAAAAATTATGGTACATGTTGAGATTTAGTTTTATCTAAAGAATTAAAACTTTAATTGTTGAACGAAGGCCGCGTTAGTCTTTAGCATTTCATCAATATGGCGCTTTCTTTGTCTCTCGGGTTGTAAACCACCGAGGTTTGTGAACATCTAAAGGGCCGTACACAAGAGAGAGCGTTTAAAAGGAGGCTGGAGGTAAGTAATAAGTTCTCCAATACAAACTTTTCTAAAATAACGAATAAAAAGCGAATAAATAACCCCAAAACAAAGAACATAGACACAAAGAGCTTAAGCAAAGCCTTCCATCTCTACCAGAATACCTTGAACTAATAATCAAGATGTAATTTCATATTAGATTGTTTTTTTAACCGAGCAAGAAATTCAAGTGCCTTCTTAAAAATTAATTTCATCCTCCTTCTCAGAGCTATTACTGAACAAAAAATATACCTGCAATAAGAGTTCGCTTAATTAGGACTCCAGCGATGTAACGAGGACTTAATTCCATTAAAATGAACGCTGTCCTTTTGCTTAATCTGTGTATTTAATCGGTTTGTTTAATCTGTGTGAATGAAATGGTGTTACTAAAGAAGTTAAAAGAATAACAGAAAATATTTTACTGAATATGCCAGCCAAGAGTCCGTGTAATGGTTTGACAGCACCGAGTGCTTGTTTAGAAGCCATGATCGACGGAGACTCCGTGAGCTGCGAGGAGCGCCTTAGATGATTATTTTGGAATAACATTCTTAGAGATAGCTGCGAATAAGGTACATTTTACTAGTAGTGATAGAGTATCGAGGTCGTCAACATAGGATATCGGTGGTAGAGGCTGAGAGAGTAAACATGAGACATCCTCATGGAAGTTCCTTAATCCACCTAGAAGAGGGAAAAGAACACGACAGTTTGAAAGGGAAATGAAGATATTGTTTAAGGCGAGAATTTGTAAACAAATCTGTTATGGAAAGGGGATAATCGTTGGTTACAACAAAGTCGAAGACGTTGGGGATGGGAGAGTGTTGTGTGGGTCCGAGCATGGATTTGGAAGGGTTGGAAGAGGCAATGTTGAAGAGCTTTCTCCCAGAAGAGTTGGTAGTACGGCTATTCTAGGAATAATGTTTCAAGGTATGTCCACTGCCAAATAAGGAAGGGGTGAAATTCGTTAGAATAACTTGCACCTCCCGGTAATTTGTTTTACCATTGGAAACACTCATACCGCTGTTTACTTAGTAAATCAAACAAATGTGTGTGTGTTTCAAAGCTATAAAAACCATAATTTGAAAACATAAATGAGACAAAAAGTATTATTTTAGCTTACTTACATTTCATTTCACGTGTTTGACTTTCTTACCTGCAAAAAAAGAAAAATATTACAGGAAATACAGCAAAGAATAGTCAATACAATTATTGTACTTGTGTTTAGTTTTTAATTTAAGGATTACAAACTTAATTGTTTTAAAACTTTTAATATCCAAAGTTTTCTGTCCCTTTTTTGTGCACTCAAAAGACGTCGCTTAAGCAGTGTATTTCAGTGCTTTAGATAAATATCTTTAATTGATTAATTATCTACCAGAGATAAAAATATAAACATATTTTGAAATGTGACCTCCAAAATTATAAAATTGAAATCTAGAGGTAGGGGAGAACCAATATTAACGTATCCACAGCTTATATTTTATTTCAAACATTCTATGATGCGCCTCTCTCTGTCTTTCCTTGGTCGAGTCGTTCTTCCAATGAATATGGTTTTGAAAAAAATGGTTTTAATCTTTTACTTAATGGTGTTAACTGTTGCTATACAACAATCTCTTTCTCTTTACATAGTTATTGCTTGGTCTAATTTTGAACATTTAAGTTTACTCCCTTCTAATAGTTCCTAGTTATATGTTTGTTACGAGATAAATGCGCGCGGATACCTTCTAGAAAAATATATATAAACACAGCTTTAGCTTTCTACAGCTTCAAAAGTCAGCACAACAATAGATTTTCTTAGGAAAATTCGATTATCATTCTGCAACTAAAACGAGCTATTTTAATACTAACAGATTAACAATGAGAGTACTATCGATACCTTTTAAACTAACAAAACCTATTTTATTTAGGTTCATCATCAACAGCTGATGGGCGAGTTCAAATTTATCGACGTTGAAGAAACTATGAACAAGATTTATATCTTGAAAATATGCCAAAGTAGACATATAGTAATGAATCTACCATAGACACAAGCAGACACACACAATCCATAAACACAATTATTGTAACAGACGCGTTTGAATTACAAGGAAATCTTTATCGCCACTATCGGTGTTTTTTTTAAATAAAATCTACGATAGGATAATGAATAAGGTTAATAATAATAATAAGGTTAGATATTAATTTTCTCAAAAACGTTTCTAATCTAATCATCATTAGTTATAAACTATCTAAAATATATTTTATATTTTCTAAGGCTATTGCTGATGATGACCATACAAAATTAATGATTTAGAGAAAATGACATTTCTATTAGTTGAAGCTCTTACTAGTTATTTGAATATTATATTTACTTGTGAATTGTACTTATAATCAATGATTAGAACAACTTGGGTTTATCATAACTCGTAATGAATGCGAGTCGTACTATCGGTGTTTGGTAATAGGTTGTTAAATTGCCGATTCGGCGCCGTGTAAAGTCAGTTAGTCTATTAGTGTACGTATATATTTGTCAACATTTACCTTTATGTTTGTTACATGAATACTGATATCCTGTTATTGAATAGTTACATGGAAGAATAAAAATAATATTCATGTACTATGTTTTAAATAAAACTTGTTTATTGTATTATTATTATTGTATGGAAAATATGTTAATAATTCGCTAAATGTAGTGTAGAGTAAAAGCATCCCCTGCAGATTATATAATCATGTACAAGTGTGTTGCAAAGTACAGCATCAGTAAACTTATCCAGAGAGTTATGCAACCATGTTGTACCCTGCAACCATAGGGTAAGTTATTTATGCATTAATCCCCTACATTCTGTTCTAATATTTTAGAGTTACGTTCGCGAGTATAGCAATTAAATTTTACCCAAGAAAATAAATCAGGTAGTTCACAACACTACATTTACTTTTATAGTTTTTTTAAACTGCACCGTTAATGTATAACCTATCTGTGGCAAACTGTTTGTGTAAATATGTTTTTCACATTATAAAATTAATAGGAGTGTGAAAAATACAATTTTTATTGGACTAATAACTAGTACTTATTACCCATAACGACCTTGGGCGATTAAGTAAATGATAACCCGAATCTTTTCAATAGATTGTTTCTACAACGAGTTAGCAAAGCCTTTTGAATTAACTAAATTTAGATACATACAACGTAAATACTAACTCATAGACTTTTGAAGTTAATAATGGGAAAATACACAGTAAGTGTTTTGTATCCCTAGCTATAGCCAATAGGTAGTAGATTATATTTTGTGTTGCTATATACTCACTTATAATGTTGACTTTGTAACTAAAATAAGCATGGAAAAATAAATAATTTATTCTGGGCTGTCAAAGAAATTCTTTATATCGTCGTATTGCATTTTAGGCGTATTCTTCATGCTTGGATGTTCGATACTATACAAACATATCTTTTAGCTACAGGCTGAGCTCAAATTTTGTTTTGTTTTTATCTTAGAATTTAATGTTGTTTGTAATAACTTTAAATATTTAGTAATGATTATAACATTCTAAACATTCATTTTAACTTTTGTGAACAAACATTTTTATAAATTCGTAGAATAAAATATGAAAAAGAGTCAAGATGATTTTACAAAATCCCGCGATTCAGAGTTGTAAACTTATTCAAAGATACCAAATTTTAAAACACAATGCATCGCGGCAATCAGTGTTATAGAGCCCCAAAAGGGTGTAGAAGAGTGTAGTTAATATAGGTGTCAATAAAATATAGAGATAAATAATAACAAATATATTTCACAGAAAACATTTAGTACGCTTTACTAAATTAATGAATGTAAATGTTATTGAATGAATTTCACTGAAATCGGTTTTTAAGAAATGCCACGCGGGTCTTAGAATTTTCAAAATTGGAATAAAACTACATAACTAATTAGCAATATATCTAGATAATTGTAGTAAGATATATTGAAATATCACTTACTGAATATAATGACTGATAAAAATTATTTAATAACATTATAACCTAATAATGTAGAATAAATAAAGAAACACTACGTACATGGTAAAAAGTCTGTTCTACAACTACAAAATGATATAAAAACAGATGTTTTATGAACTCGTGTGTGTAAATTCAGCTGATCTTAACATATTTGTTCACGGTGCATATATAAAACTATATCGATGTGTTAGAGCCTGACGTAAAATGGAAGATGTTCTCCATATAATTTTCGTATTCAGGGGTGCCCAAAACAAATATTTCCTTAAGCAACTACTAAATAATTTTATAAAGTCGTAGACTCAAAATACTTGGGTGTCTAAGTTTCGAAAGAGAAATTTAATAGACTTAAACTGCTTTGAAAATGAATACCGATAATTCTAGTTTTAAATATTAATACTAAAATATAAAAATACTATATACAATTCTAAAATACGCCTACATCTCTGTAATCTAAATATCATAATTAGTAAAAGCTGATCCACAAAGATAACAACAATGAGGTCGAAACCTTCCTGTAATTAATTAATTATGGAAAGTAAGAAATTTAGTCTAATATTATAATAATTACGATGTCTCAGTACTTGAACTCTAATAAAGAATACATACGTAATGAACTTGGCTGACAGTATCTTACGGTTCGTAGTAAAGTTCGTCTAATCTGAGGCATAAAGTTTAAAATAAACCTTTAAATAAATTCCGATTTAACGCTTTAGCAAAGGCTCAAAAGTTTAAAATAATTGAATTGATTTAGGCACAATATTATCTTGAAAATCTCCGAGCTGACTTTTATAAGTGTCGCGACGCCCGTCTGGAACTTATTAAACTTCCATGAAGCGTTTCGTAGAAGTTGTTAAAGTGCGATTACTTTTATCCATTTTCTGGAGAGACTTGTTTGCTCTGTTGTACTTTGCATGGAAATAAGTGACAATTATGCGAGTAAAGTTTGAAAAGTAAATACAATTATTGCAAGACAGATAGTGAACATACTGCTAAGTCTTCAAACCCTGATGTTTACCCTATATACTATATAGTAGTATAACTTAATATAGTGTATTATATATGAATAACATAATAATAATTAAATAAATAATAAAAAATATATATATTTATTTATTTATTGGTATAGGGTGTTTCTATTTGAGTATCAGTGTTTAAAGACTTTTTAGTATGTTTACTATCTGACGCAATAGTTGTATTCACTTTTCAATATAAATACACACAGATATACACATATGAGTAAATCTGTAGATAATAGCGTTATTTTATTACCTATAAATTGTTGTAAACTCGTAATGATTACGTTCCGATTGAATATTGTAGAGTCTATAAAATGCTTAAAAACGTTTTTCAGAGTCTGAATTTATAATGTTTAGGTCATTAGCGCAAACTGACCTACATTTCAGTTGATTAATGAGTAACGTATTAAATCTACTTCATTAGGGTCTTATTATAATAATTTACGGTTATAAGTTTGTATTATTTTTCGTGTGTTGTTTGTTGGTGACAGTTGATTAATGCATTTAGTCCATTAGAGGGTAATTTTGTAGATTCAACATATGCAGATTATTCGACTTATTAACCTATATTTAATACCTTTTTAGTTTATATGTATATTAACAGTTTCGGATCACACTAAAATCGCCACTCTCCAACGCACTTACATAGTTGCTTGTATGGGCTGTGTAGAACAATTGTACCTTAAATTAGGTAATAACATATGATTTCATACAACCGCTGATTTTAGGTTGGTTCGTAGAAGTGTTTTTTTAACATCTATAACATATTAATTTGTTTCTGTTACATTATTGAGTTCTAGTTATAAATAAAATATAATGATAGTGAAACTTATGTTTTATTCTAATTTTTAAATAATAACATCCTTAATCGCGTCTGATACTTTAGAACAGATTTAAATTAAATTTAGTACATTTTCGTTTGTTCAGTAAAAATATTAGGTTATATTTAAGGTTTATATTAACTAAATTAGTTTAATAATAATATATTATAATAGGAATAATTAGATTCTAATAATGTAGATTCATACAGTGTTAACATCTGTCAGCCGGTCTATATGACCGTCACGATGTACATTCTTTTAATGCTAGCCCTGTTACCGTTTGGTTTAGAAAGATGTGTAGTGAATTAAAGTCTAGCCCAGTACGTTTAACGGAATATTTAGTGAATGTTTCACGGCAGTTGATTATTGTGTAGTTTTGTAAGTGCGTATTTTATTAAGACTTAAATGATTAGGTTTTAGTTTAATCTTGTGATGTTGATCATTGTATAATTACTTACTATGTTGTAAATTAGCAGTGTAGTTATTGCGTAGATTGTATTAGTGTGGTTCTTTAATTGTTAGGTTGAGTTTTACCTCATTTATTAGTAGCTAACAAATGCTTAGATTAATAATGTACAGTTTTCACATTTTCCGCTCTTAAAGCAACGTTAATATTTATTCATGAGAAATATGTTATCACGTGGTTTATTGTGTATATTTAGGGCGTGTTATTTATTTCGGTTTAGACTGTTATCGAGTACTTAGTATATAAAATAAAGTAGTGCTACAGTTTCATCATGTATTTTACTACACTGCACTTTAATGTATAGTTTATCAGTGTGAAGACTTACAGAGTTGATTTATGGAGTAGTGTATTGACGTGAATGTTATTTCCGAATAATGTATCAGGTAATACTTCAGCCTTGTTATTGGCAGAGGTCTAACCTCTATAGTGGCGAGACGCTTTGTTCGGTTCTTCAAGTAGTTACATTTAATAACAAGAATTCTCAATTTATAGATAATGAATATATTCTGTTTTAGAAAATTACACAGACTAGGATTTTAATACTTTAAATAAAATGTGTTTGATTAAATATTTTTAACAATCTTTTAAAACATTAAATAAAGTTCCAATAAAATTTCTGTTACGAGTACCAAATGTATTAAAATATTTCAAATTTAGTTCAAAGTATAACTATTAAAAATAATCTCTTAAAAAACTTTAATTTTTATAGAATGTAGAAATATTATGCAAACATTATTTTTTACATATAAATACGAGGTTTCGAAGTGATAAAAGAGTTTTAAAACATTATTGTTTAAATGCTTTGTTTTTAGATAAAGATGATTTGGAAAGTACTCTAATCGAAGTGGGAGGGCATTACAGAAATTGGTAGGGCAAGGGGGAAATGAGTTTTATTGGACATTGCAAACCGATAGAATCGGCCTAATGAGAAAAAATACAATTAGCTTGCGGAAAGTTAGTCAGAAATTCTTTTCATTTTTGACCACCAATTAGTGCGGAGAGACGGGGCCGGGTTAAAATAAATAGTGGTTCATATAAAACTCATGATTGTCATAAGTTCGTTATTTGAATAGGAATACTCCTAAAGATTTTATTTGCCTATCAAATGACGCAGCGAGCCTTGGAATTTTGATTGCATGTCACACACTTCTCAACAGATGGCACTGTACGTTGGATCATTCGTCCTAACAGGAACACAATACTGCAAATGGTACAAAATTTAGGAAGAACAGGACATTTTGTGAGTAAAACCGGCCCCGAATTCCAATGATAGATGTGTCTGTTCAAAGATGACTACAACAGTCATCTAATACGTCTTAAGGACGTTTGTTACAGGAAACTGGTTACTCATACAGGATGTGTAGGAGAGCTGCTTAGCAGGCCGTCTTACAGGCGTATAGGGTATCATATGTCTATATAATAGACACCAGTAATAGGCACACATACAATTTTTAGTCTATCACAGCGATATAGAAGATTGTTCCCATAGTTTTGATGTTACACGTTACACCTTACGGAACTACTCACATTTTAAAATACAAAGCTATAAGTACAATATAAAAAGATCAAAATATGTTACGGAATCGAGTTACAACTTTTGGAAAATATAGATCCATTACATATGGGAGAAACCTCAGCTTGTCAAAGAATATCAGGACAAACATTCAAGCTGAGAAGTCAAGGGCGCATGCAACAATCGAAATCAGTATGAGCTACAACGTAATAAAAGCAGGTCGAAATTCAGAAATTTCTAATAAAAAATAATATTGTTCCAAATTTTAAATTCCTGTTAAAGGTGAAACAATTTCAATATCACTTGTGGTTTACACAAAAATTTTAAACAAAGTTAGAAAATGTAACTAAATACTGACACGAATTAAAATCGAAATTTACGAATGATTGAATAGCTACTAAAATTGTTATAAATGTATTTTATGAAGTGAAGATGATAAAATAAACATTGGAAAATTGACTGAAAGATATTATGTAAAATAATTTATTAATTTTTGAAAATTATTGATGATACTTTTAAACATTTTTAATTGCAATAAAATGTTTTATTATTGCTGAGATCTTAAAGCAACAACTATCATTAATACAAATCATGAATATTTTTATACCACGATATACTGCAAGGAATAGATTGCTTTTAGAATTATTGTTAAATGTTTTAAGAGAAAACAATTTATAATTGTATGAATAGAAGAGCTTCGGGTATTTATCTTATATATATAAGCGGATATTTATAATTGTTACTATGTTAGGGTTAAATCAAACTTCAACATTTGTGAACTATTATATTATAGTTATATTTTATTTTTGTATTAAAATATTAAATTTTATAAACTTACATTGAGTGCATTAGGTAAGGTAGAAAGATAAATTTTGATTACATAGATTTTGATAAGCCAATTGGCTGTTTAAATTTAAATATAAAGTTTATGAAGTGATATTAGTAAATAGGATAGGTTTGATTTTGATCTATGAATGTAAAAGTTGAAGTAGCAGTAAAAAGTAGTTTATTTTGAAAATAATTTGTATAGTGTAAAGTAAATATTTAAAATAAAGGAATAATATTTTTGACACTAAAAAATCAAATATCTTTTTTCACTAAAATATTATGAAAATTATAGTCGTTATCAAGTAATTATTATTTTTAATTACTTGAAAACGATTATTGTTAAATAAATAGATATAAAAAAGAAAATATTTAATTAAAATTGTGTTTCAATCTTTGATATACAATCATGTAAATCGAATAAAAATAACAATTGTGATGAATTAAGAGAGTCTTTACATTTACAATGGTTAACCAGGCAGAGGTCGCGTGAAAAATAAAATGTGACGGGTCGCACACGGTGGATTCGACCGGGTCATTTTATTAATAAAAAAAAAAAAATACTGAACAATATTTTATTCTAAAAATACAAGTATCGTAATTAACTATAATGTATTTACTAAAGTTCTATTAGTTGTAATTGTGGCAATAATGTAGGCTACTGATTATTTTAAATAATATTTTAAGATTTAACAAATTTATTGTTTGAAAGAAATACAAGGCTCTAGATAAAATGTCATAACATACGGACTCTTTTACAAAGACGTATGTATAATAATATATTCTGAAAGAAAACTAATTTCTAAATAAGAAAATGTACTGGATGTTTACGATAGTTGTAATGTAAAAGAACCAATTTTGAAACAAAATGTGTCAAATGTTCAAGTTAATTTATCATAGTATTACAATTATAGTGATGAAATGCAACCCTACAAATTTATGATTTTAAACAAAAAGTTATATACAATATGTTTAAGCACCTTGAAGGGTTATAGCAATGATGTTCCTTACAGTTCCTCATCCGATGAATGCCCTAGGTTGGTAGTACAGCTGAATATCCCGCTTTATACTAATCAACAACGTCTACTCCCCCTTTTGTTGAATTGTAAAATGTTTGGATGTAGAGTTTATTTTTATCTCCAGCTTTGCAATCAATTTCATCATTATTATGCATGGTTGAGATGAGAATAACTACTATATTATGGACAGTAACTTTTAATTCCCTCTAAACCCAAAAATGTTTGAGGTTACAGGTCGATATTTTGTACTAATAAATTCCGTTGGAATGTGTAATTCTTCTTCGTCTCCTGACTACTCTGATTCCTCTTGAACTTCAACAAGATCTTGTTGTTCATCATCTGAATCCGGTTGTTCAACGAGTTCAACAGTAGGCACGTCACGAGAAAGTTATCTTCTAACACTATCAGGATTTTCAATCCTTTCTTCCCTTTCCACGCTATCTAACAGTCTGGCAGATCTTTCTTCCTCTGCTCGATTCATGTTGCGTAGTAACACAATAAATATAACACTCAACACACTAAACGATCAATAACACAAAAGCGAAATTAAAAATTATGTCACACTTTAGCCCATGCGAGGGGTCGCGCACGGTGGTTTCCACACTGGCTTTTCTCTAGGCTGCCGCACTAAGACACACGTAGGTGATAACGAAAATACAAACACAGCATTCGACAGCGGACGAGTCTATTTGAAGGTACTGAGGGGGTGGAAGCTTACAAAAATCGACAGTTCGAGTTATTAAGTAAACAGTGAATGCTCGGTGGAAAAGACCGTGACGCGACCCCTGCCGGGTTAAAGAATCATTAAATACTTCGTAAATGCGATCCATATTTTGTGTATGAGTTATATGTCTATGTTAGTTACATGTTTCAGGAGTTTTAACTTTCGTATAAGAAGTATGTTTATGTAAAATATTATTAGGTTTCATTATAACGAGCCTATATAAATTATTAGCATGTTTTGCTTATAACTATGTATCACAAGGTCGAGGAAAATACTTCTGAATTTAGCGATGGCTGAAATAAAGGATTATACTCAAAATGGAGGATTTTGTTATCAATAAAATATTTGCCAGTAAAAATTTAAATAATATTGAAAAAAATTAATTAGAAATACCCTGCAACTTTAGGATGAGTGGAAGAAGCCAATGTTTACCAAAAACACTAATAATTTGCAATAAGCGGTCTTTAGTTCTTATATAATTACACAGATTTTCAGAGTTTCTGAACAAAAGGTTTTCAAGAAATATACCGCCCCAAAACAATAAAACCACCCAATTCAGTATTCACTAGCTTTGCCAATATTCCGCTAATTGGTTCATTCGCCATCTTGGAAATATGGGCAGAAATTATAAAGGTTTCTGTCATTTATTCGAATTCCTACCTAGATCTTTTACCTTTGTCAAGTGCTTGGTATGTAGTGGGGCGCTTTAATACACAAATCGGCAGTTTATAAAAACGGAAGAATAGAATGTTGGAATATTAGGACTGTCTATAGATAGTGAAAGGAGTTCCTGAAATAGGTAATATGTCTATGGATATTAAAAGCAATATCCTAGAATCGTACAAAAACATGGGATTACAGAAGAAGAAAGAGTAAGATTAGATATAGGGAAAATAACAAAAAAAATATTTTTTTAAACCAACACACACAAACACACACACACAAACACACACAGACAAAACTGTGTCACAAAATAGTTATAAATTAGAACAAAGTTTTCAGTAAATGATAAGCCTGTTCTGAATAACGAGACAAGAGTTTATTTAAACTTTTGGTGTTTAAACTTCAAAGAAGTCGACCTAACTAGCCCACGTATAAAGAAAACATTTTTAATTTGAGTGTTGTTTCAACTAGTTGGAGCCAACATATTTCACCCAGATACAAACGGAATTATATCACGTCTATGATTTGAGTGGAGTTTAAACTAGTTGGTGCCAACATATCTGAGCCAGATACAAACGGAATTACAACCCGCCAATGATTTGATTGGTTTTTCAACTAGTTGGAGCCAACATATTTCACCCACATACAAACTGAATTATAGCATGTCTATGATTTGAGTGTCGTTTCAACTAGTTGGAGCCAACATAGCTCACACAGATACAAACGGAATTAAAGCCTGTCTATGATTTGAGTGGCGTTTAAACTAGTTGGAGCCAACATAGCTCACACAGATACAACCGGAATTATACCCTGTCTATGTATGATATGAGTGTCGTTTCAACTAGTTGGAGCAAACATAGCTCACACAGATACAAACGGAATTATACCCTGTCTATAATTTGAGTGTCGTTTCAACTAGTTGGAGCCAACATGTCTCACCCAGATACAAGTGGAATTACAGCCCATCTATGATTTGAGTGTCGTTTCAACTATTTGGAGCCAACATAGCTCACACAGATACAAACGGAATTATACCCTGTCTATGTATGATATGAGTGTCGTTTCAACTAGTTGGAGCCAACATAGCTCACACAGATACAAACGGAATTATACCCTGTCTATGTATGATATGAGTGTCGTTTCAACTAGTTGGAGCCAACATAGCTCACACAGATACAAACGGAATTATACCCTGTCTATGTATGATATGAGTGTCGTTTCAACTAGTTGGAGCCAACATAGCTCACACAGATACAAACGGAATTATACCCTGTCTATGTATGATATGAGTGTCGTTTAAACTAGTTGGAGCCAACATAGCTCACACAGATACAAACGGAATTATACCCTGTCTATGTATGATATGAGTGTCGTTTCAACTAGTTGGAGCCAACATAGCTCACACAGATACAAACGGAATTATACCCTGTCTATGTATGATATGAGTGTCGTTTCAACTAGTTGGAGCCAACATAGCTCACACAGATACAAACGGAATTATACCCTGTCTATGTATGATATGAGTGTCGTTTCAACTAGTTGGAGCCAACATAGCTCACACAGATACAAACGGAATTATACCCTGTCTATGTATGATATGAGTGTCGTTTCAACTAGTTGGAGCCAACATAGCTCACACAGATACAAACGGAATTATACCCTGTCTATGTATGATATGAGTGTCGTTTCAACTAGTTGGAGCCAACATAGCTCACACAGATACAAACGGAATTATACCCTGTCTATGTATGATATGAGTGTCGTTTAAACTAGTTGGAGCCAACATAGCTCACACAGATACAAACGGAATTATACCCTGTCTATAATTTGAGTGTCGTTTCAACTAGTTGGAGCCAACATGTCTCACCCAGATACAAGTGGAATCACAGCCCACCTATGATTTGATTGTCGTTTCAATTAGTTGGAGCCAACATGTCTCACCCAGATACAAGTGGAATTACAGCCCACCTATGGTTTTTAGTGGCCTTTCACCTAGTTGGAACTAACATATATCACCCAGATACAAACAGCATTGTTAAGTCTCAAGCGATCTCTCAACCTAAATAATTTGAAATTTTTCTTAAAATAAAAAAGAGCTGACCTTTATCGCCTGGGTATAAACAGAAGTCTTATGATCTAAAGGGTTTGTACCTTTAATGGAGGCGACAAACAATGTCCAGGTATAAACATAACTGTTATAATATGAGTTTCCTTTAAATAAAATGGATTCAACCTATCTTATCAAGTTATAAACAGAACGACTATATTTTAGTGGTTTTGCTGCTAAATGGAGCATACTGTTAAATACAGCTAAATGGTGTAAGCTTTTGACTCGATATTCAATCGGCTTATCGTTTATTCAATAGCTATCTCTAGTACTCAATTAAACATTAATAAGAATAAAACATATTACCGCAAAAGAATAATAGGGCAAAGGGTAGAAGTTAGGTCTGTTGCAGTAAATGGTTCAGGTAAATTGATGAACGCCTTTAATAGTGGCACTAGAGATACCTTCTTCTTCATGGTTTCCAAAAACTTACAGTTAATAAATTGTTTGTAAATTCAATTTTTATAAAAATATTCGTTTAATAAATAATTATATGAATAAATTTAAATACTTTGTGAAATGATACCATAGTGACTAGTCTTTGAATATCATATTCATATATTGGATTTTATGCTCTTATCCGTTCTACTTTCAACTTTGTTAGTATCTTATTACACGGATTTCATTTTGTAACGCATTTATTTGATCCTTGAAGTAAGGACATTATTGAGAAAAACGTCTTCTCTCTTTCTAATAATAATAAAAGCACACACATATCCTTTTAAACTTTTATTTGGTTTTATTCATGTAACGTGCAGAGGGAAGAGATTAAAGGAAAGTAGGTCGTCGATATATTGACTGAATGATGAGTTTCAGGAATTCATGTCCCTAATATTAATTAAATAAATTGAACATGATATATACTAAGTAATATGAAAGCTATTGATTAAATACCTGAGAGATCGTCTAAATTATGAGAAATTAAATATGGTAAGATCACGATAAAATAAAAATAAAATTTGAAATGCACATAAAATATTCACGCTATCACAAATGTAAGTTTGATGTTTCGTAACTGTATTTACATGACACAAATACTAGTTAGTATTACTACTAGTAATACGGTTTTTTTAATTCCGTATTTTTGTAATTCAAAAGTACTAATACCTGCAGTACAACAAAATGAACTATTCATTTAGGTGTACAAGAAACTTAGATTTTTAGTAACGGAAGTAATCAATGATAACAAATATTGATAAAAATCATACAATTCACAAAATAAAATATTTTGCCTGATTTCTTTTAATTTTAATTATGTTTGACGAAATGTTTTTATAATTTACATTTAAAATTATATTTTAGAATATTGAAATATTTTTTTCTAGGAAAAACTAAATAAAATAAATTGAAATGGTAAAGTAAAAAAAACTAAAAAAGTAAAGAATGAATAAAAAACAAGTAAAGGTAAAATTATAAGTAAAACACATTATAAATGAAAAGAGAAAAACATGAAGGAATACTATTAGTCAGGAATTAAAAAGAGCAAACAAAATAAGAGGTAGGACAGCAAAAAAAAGAAAATAAAAATATTTAACGCAGTTAGGCAGATCAGAGCAGTTAGAAAATATGATAAGGGAAGTGTGCCTATATTGGACCACTGCCTAGATTGGACCATTAGGTTTTGAAGGTCTTTCGTTTGTTAACTCGCGCTTCTAGTGGTTGTTTGTTGTACTAATCACGCCATCTTAGTGTCGTTCAGAGTTTTGTAGTGATTGAATGTGTCGTTGAATTGTGAAGTGAGTTAATAGTTTTACTAGTGGATTGATCTAATTTTTGGCGTGAAGACTTCCGAAGCTTGCTAGCAAACAAAAACAAGAAGGTAATATTAGTTAGTCTTATAATAACCTGTATTTCTTTACGTTTATATAGATATATTATAAGCCAGGTTATTTTAATCTATGCCACACTATGCCGTTACGAATCCAAAATGGCGCATCTGCCTAAATTGGACCACGTTGTTTTTCCTTGGTTGGACCACTTTAAACGTGTGGTCCAATTTAAGACAATATAAAGTTTTATTATTTTCAGATGGCTATTCGGGGAAAATATGGAAAATGGAATGAAGAAGATATGGAGAGGGCAATAATGAGTTTCAATAACGGTGATATGGGACTGAATGCAGTTGCTAAATGCTACGGAGTTCCTAAAGCAACTTTAAAAAGGAGGCTTGATGGGAAAAATATTTATGCAACAGAAAGCAAGAAAATACTGGGAAGATTACCTGACTTGCCTCAAGAAATAGAAAATGATTTAGTTTCTCATGTTCTTCAATTAGAAGAAATGTTCTTTGGTGTTACTCGTGAAGATTTGAAAAAGCTTGCCTTTCAGGTAGCTGCAGAAAATGGCATAGAGCAGATTTGACAAGGAAAAGAAAAGTGCAGGGGATAAATGGTATTATAAATTTATATCTCGACATCCTGAGTTAACTTTAAGAACTCCAGAGCCAACTTCAATTGCACGAGCTTCTGGGTTCAACAAACAGGCAGTGGAAGACTTTTATACTAAACTGAAATCAGTAGTGGACACTAATGGCATAGATGCTATGTCATTGTACAATATGGATGAGACAGGTCTTTCTACAGTCCACAAGCCTCGAAAAGTGCTAGCGCAAAAAGGGAAGCACCAAGTTGGGGCAGTAACAAGTGGAGAAAGAGGCATAACAACAACTGGGATATTTTGCATGAGTGCTGGAGGGTCATTCATTCCTCCCGTGCTGATTTTTAAACGAAATAGATTCAAAAACGAGCTGAAATATGGTGCTCCTCCTGGAACAGCATTCGCGTGCTCAGAAACTGGCTGGACAAACAGTGAGATATTTGTCCAGTGGCTAAAACACTTTGTTGCCTTTACAAAACCATCAATAGAACAGAAAATACTTTTACTATTAGACGGACATTCAACGCATACAAAAAATATTGATGCCATCAATTATGCTAGGGATAATGGCATTATAATGATGTCGTTTCCAGCTCATGTTACTCATAAAATGCAGCCGCTGGATGTTAGTTTTTTCAAGCCACTGAAAACATATTACAATGAAGCTGCAGATAAATGGTTCAGAACAAATGTCGGTCAAAAAATTACACAGTTTCAAATTAGTCAGCTAGTGGGCGAGAGTTATGGAAGAGCTGCAACTATTTCAATCGCCATAAATGGCTTCAAAAAATGTGGCATTTGGCCGGTAGACAATTCAGTGTTGGATGATTCTGAATTCGCTCCGTCTTTCCTCTCCAGTGCAGCGAGTTTACAACTTGAAGTGCCTTCCACCTCCTCTCAGTCTGATTTACCTTATGAAGTTGGATCAAAGACATTGGAGCGTGATTTACCTACAAATCAAGCCTTTAAGTCAGTAGCAGAAATATCCCCACTTCCTGCAGTAAATGACTTAAATGGGAAAAGAAAACGCAGAACTACTAGTACAAAAGCTATTGTATTAGCTAGCACCCCTCACAAAGAGCAAATTGAAAAATGTAAGGGCGAGAAGCACCAAGAATCTCTTAGTCGATCTAGGAATCCAAAACTACCTCGGCGAAAGCTTCAGCTGACTAGAGAAAATAAAAGTTGGTATTGTTCCCTTTGTGAAACAGAAGAACAATTGGCAATGGTTCGGTGTACAAGCTGTAGAAACTGGCACCATGAAAAATGTGCTAATATCTCTCCTAAACAAAAAATGTATTCATGCATCAACTGTAAATAATAAATTAGATTTTAATTTTTAGGTTTTCATGTTTTTTATGTTTATTTATTACGTGTACAAAGATATATATATATATATATATATATATATATATATATATATATATATATCACTTTCACTTATGTACTTAAACAAGAATCTTACTTTGGTATTTATGCGAGCGCTTTCAGAAGCTAGCGAGTGCTTCCATCATCTGGCATACTAAACCTAGAAAATTAAACAAAAAATAATGAATAAGGGAAACAGATAACCCAGTGGCTGGTGCAACTCTCCGGAAGGTAAAAAGCTTGGTCCAGCTGCAAGTTGCTCCAGCTGTTACAATTAGCGCACTGAAAGTTCCGCTCTGACGTTCGATCGGTGACTGATCGTGCGGGGAGGGGGGGGGGTAAGAATAAATGCTTTTCTGCAAACATTGATTTTCTTGTAATTCTAACTGTTCTAATAACAGTCTTATGGCTAGGCTTTTCTAGTCAGTCTTTCAATCCAACTTGTCAAGTTCATTTTGTAGCTACGTAGACCTATATGTATTTATATTCGAGTGTAACTGTTGTTACTGACGTGTGGAGTTACCATGCCTCCTGTAATGAGTAAAATAAAATATAAAATGTTTCATAGTCGGGCCCGTGAGATAGGTTTTCGTGTATTAAAGTTTTGTGAAGAAGCTCGAATGTGCAATGAGAAAAATCTCTTGATTCCAGTAAAACAGTGTCAGAAGTGGTGTAGTAGGACGACTGGAGAGTCACTGGTTACTGTCAAAAAGTTAGGAATGCAATGTCGGATTAGCAGTGTTTAAAATTCCAGATAAAACAAGTGTAAGCAAAATCCGTGACAGCATTGGAAGATTTTGATAAGCTAATGAAACGAAATTTCAAACATACAGCTGTACACGTTTTGCTAACGTTGGGCGCACAAGCAGCACATTCTGCAGACGCGGCAGGAGAAGGGCGAGAGCCCTAGTTCGGGGGCTGGTTAGTAGCGGCCGAGCCAGACCGGAACTTATAGTGTGCCAGTAATACCACTGTTGCTGACCTGTGATGCGAGTAACATATATAGCCTACCACTGGACGTTTCATAGTTTTCCCGTAACGAGGAGATATTCTCAACTACCGGATGACCTCCTCGTTACCCTCGTCTCATGATCTTAAGGATCATACCACTGAGGTATTAATGGTCACTTCATAGTAATCGGTGAGTATTTTTAGAGATGTTAAGTGGTACCATCACCAGTCGGGTTCTGAAGACGAACCTCCATATGGGAAATCAAGTGTAAGGCTGGTGCGGATAACATGATTTGACGTTTCGCACCGAGCCGACACATCGACTGCCTTTCCCCGATCTGCCTTTCCCCGGACGGCCTTTCCCCGGACTGCCTTTCCCGGGTCTGCCTTTCCCCGGACTGCCTTTCCCCGGTCTGCCTTTCCCCGGCCTGCCTTTCCCCGGTCTGCCTTTCCCCGGACTGCCTTTTCCCGGACTGCCTTTCCCCGGTCTGCCTTTCCCCGGTCTGCCTTTCCCCGGTCTGAATTTTCCCGGACTGCCTTTTCCCGGACTGCCTTTCCCCGGTCTGCCTTTCCCCGGTCTGCCTTTCCCCGGTCTGCCTTTCCCCGGTCTGCCTTTTCCCGGACTGCCTTTCCCCGGTCTGCCTTTCCCCGGTCTGCCTTTCCCCGGTCTGCCTTTTCCCGGTCTGCCTTTCCCCGGTCTGCCTTTCCCCGGTCTGCCTTTCCCCGGTCTGCCTTTCCCCGGTCTGCCTTTCCCCGGACTGCCTTTCCCCGGACTGCCTTTCCCCGGTCTGCCTTTCCCCGGTCTGCCTTTCCCCGGTCTGCCTTTCCCCGGACTGCCTTTCCCCGGTCTGCCTTTCCCCGGTCTGCCTTTCCCCGGTCTGCCTTTCCCCGGACTGCCTTTCCCCGGTCTGCCTTTCCCCGGTCTGCCTTTCCCCGGACTGCCTTTTCCCGGACTGCCTTTCCCCGGTCTGCCTTTCCCCGGTCTGCCTTTCCCCGGTCTGCCTTTCCCCGGACTGCCTTTCCCCGGTCTGCCTTTCCCCGGACTGCCTTTTCCCGGACTGCCTTTCCCCGGTCTGCCTTTCCCCGGTCTGCCTTTCCCCGGTCTGCCTTTCCCCGGTCTGCCTTTCCCCGGACTGCCTTTTCCCGGACTGCCTTTCCCCGGTCTGCCTTTCCCCGGTCTGCCTTTCCCCGGTCTGCCTTTCCCCGGTCTGCCTTTCCCCGGACTGCCTTTCCCCGGTCTGCCTTTCCCCGGACTGCCTTTCCCCGGTCTGCCTTTCCCCGGTCTGCCTTTCCGAACAGTTTCCGAAGTTAACCAGACCTAACGGCCGTAAGCAGCCGTCGCCAAGTCCTTAACCACTGGTTCTCGACAGATGACCAGTCTAAAGGACCTGAACGATCGCACCCTAGTCAGCTGGTCCCCCAGAGGAAGAAGGCCAACTCAACCCTCCAACGGTCCAGGTAGACCAGCTCAGTGGTCGCTCGACATGGCAGCAATGACTTTGCCATTTGCCTCACAGCTTTCTTCACCTTACTCAAGGATCCATTTTCCACCCGGACGCTCCTGAGAATGAACTCAAGGCATGACAGGATGAACATCTGTGCTACCTCCAACGCTTACTAGGACACAAGTAGGTACCGATCTACTGCTTGCAAATCACGGGACATGTGTTTAAAACTGTCTCAGGGGTTTGGCAAAACATAAAGTGGAAACACCAACCTGACAATACTTCTACCCTTCCCTCAAGGTCACCATTTCCTTATTGTTAATATTAGAAACCGTATTGGTCACTTTCCGTTTCACTCGGCTGTCAACGGAAGCACATTTACCAAATGAAGGTTCCTTCTAAATACCAAATCCGTACCTATCATAGTTGAGGCTGTGCGTTGGTTATAAATCAATCAGTCAGGATATCTTCTTTTATAAATGTAGATAAGACTGTAATGTTATTATTACCAAGTATTTAATACATACATTACAGAGATATTAAAGCTCTCTCGAAGGAAAACACGGAGCATTTTGTCCTAAGGGCTTCTGTATGGCTCCTCTTTACTGGCGGAGTATTTACGTTCTTCTGGCCTCTAGCAGAAGGCAATAGAAATTAATCAATCGGTGGAAACTTTCAAGAAGCCCTCTTATATTGTGTTTAGTAATAGCCCTCAAGATCCAACGGGTTGGGTTTGTGCCCACCTAGGGACAAGTCCCCAGCCGTTAGGTAAGTCTAGCCGAGAGGAAATACTCTACCTGGACCGAACTAATCAGACGAGGGCATTGAAGGTACGGGCAACTTGTTTCTTCGGACGATTCTTTTGGTTCTGAGTAGTTGAGGAAAAGGAATTATAGTGAGGTCGAAAGACTTGCAGACTGGTACCACAGGTCGTGGCCGCGTCTTGAGGGGCTACCACCCAGGCGGGAGTTACGAGTTTGAGGTTGGATTCGTGAGGACGTGGATTCAGTATGCTTGATATTAATTTCCATTTACGCATCTACCTATGTGTTTCTTTAGAGGTTGGAGATAAGAACCGAAAGTTAAAGTTCTCCAAGTCCAAACCCTTCTTGTTTCACCATCTTTCTTTCTTCTAACCTTTATACACAAAGCACACACGATGCATTCATGTATTTACTAATACAACTCATCGCAGATTTATTTACAAAATCTCGTTCAAAGTGTTATAAAATTTAGCTGTGTATTATTGTTTTAAAACCATATTTACGTCTCCCGTTTGTACCATTAAGGATCGGTCGAATAGTTCCCTCATAAAAAGTGTAATATCCCTTAAGTAGACAGATTAAGAGTTCCGGCGCTCCTGAAGCACTCTTGCTCAACATTATCTTCCATCTAGCATTAGCTTCAAGCTATTGGCTAAACGTGAATTTCCTGCTAACATCCTCACTTCAATTTATATGTCCAATCCTTATTTCTGCTATTGAATCACTTGCCAATAAACATAAAACAGAGGTTTTGCATAATTCGAACACCTTTTGTTAACAGATACGAGTATATAAATGTTTTCTGTGGTTGTAAAATATTTTGTGGTGGATAAAAAATATTGCAATATTATAAGTTTTTTCATTGGCTTTTGTTCTCTTTTAACCTCAAGGCGTTATGAGATCCAGTGTTTGTAAAAAGATAAAATCGAAAATAACTGAAAATTATCTAAATTAAAGAATACAGTGTAATCTTGTTAAAGATAATAAAAGAGTAAATAATGTTGCAACAATATTTAGTCACGGTGAATAATTAAATAACTCATCTTAAATTTATCACAGAAGCTATTTGATTAGTTAAATTATAAATTTAGTTGTAACAGTTAAAAAAGTATGTTTTTATTTTAATCTTGAAAATTACATTACCTTAGTCTCACATCTAATAGCGAAGGACTACTTTTTGTTCTTGCCTGGACAAGATCGTAAGAAAAAGGAGAGAAGGGACGACTCTGAACGCTTGGAAAAATCAAGGCAAGATCTCGAAAAAGGTCGAACTAATTAATAATAATAATAAATAAATTATAGGGGCAAGACATCTAAAGAACTTTTTAGGGACTGTGCTTTCCTAAAGAATTTAATTGGAAGTTTTGATGAGCAACTGTCTGAAGGAGTTTGATTCTAAATAAGTAAATTTAAATAAGCATCAAATCTACTGTCTAGAGTAGAATATTGGTGCTGGACGTTTGACAGTGAGACGGAAGAAAATAAAGGCAATAAGGAACTTTGGCACTAAACTGGTTCATAATAAAAAATAATAAACAAATAACAAAATGCCAAATACTTGTCAGTAAATACATTCGAATGTAAAAAAGTCCAAAGATATTTGTTGAACTGGTTAAAGGCACTAAAACCCTCAACTAAGCTGAGCTCTAAGGTTGCCTTTAACGAAGCTGAGCCACAAAAGTTGAGCTTTACTTACCAAGCTCCATATTATACATAAGTTATGATAAAAAAATTTAAATATAAAATTAAAACAGACAGATTATAGGTTTTGGTTTCCATGGAAACGAATGAAAATATGAAAAAAATATTAAAAAGAAAAATATTTTATTTCAGTAAAATAACATACAAAAATTTAAATAGTTTACATAAATAAATAAATCATAATGTTACAGAGTGATACAATGTTTCATATAAAGATAAAATACAGTATTTTTCATATCGATAAAATAATATAAATAAAATATAAAACAATATATTGAAAGTACAAAGTAATAATCAAATATTTTTGTGGTCTGGCTGACAGCCCACTCACCAACTGCGAACAGTTAATGAGTGTGTGTATATTGTGTTTGTGAGTGTAGTGTAACAGCCAGTCAAACAGCCGCAACTGCCAGAGTGACTGTAGAGCTGTGTGCAGATCCAGTGGTTGCCCACTTCCTTGCAGTCAGCTGTGTGTTTGTGTGCGTTGTCCGGAGAGGGAGTGTAGTGTCGTGCTAGTGTAAGCCATCAGCCAGTTACCCTCCCAATAATAACGTGATTGGAAGGATAGAATGTTGCCGTGTAATGTTGGCGTATTTGTTAACAATGTAATGCTTTTACTTAAGTAACAGTTTGAAATACTTTATAGAGAACGTTATTGTTGCCTACCATGGAAATAAATTCTATTGTTGATTTTATTTTATTCGTATAATAAATTTGTAAAAATATTAGTATTTAAAACTTATTACTTGCTGCATTGCCCAGTCTGAGCATTTGAGAAATTTGGTGACCCACTGACCTCTACAGACGAGTATGTGACGCACCCAGTAATAAATGAGCCCATGGTGAAATGTGCTACAGTTGCGCCCGTTACCCCAAATATACTTGCGTTTAGGAGACCCACATTATTTTCTATATTAAGTATGATTATAGAACCTCTATTATTCCCATCACACTTTATCCAGGCTTCGGTCTAGCTAAGTGATAGAAAACCCGTTTCTCCATCATTTTGGAGAACTGGTTTCCAATCATTTAGGCTTATTTAAATCTAGCTAAAGGAGTAATTTTTATATTATTTACTTTTTTTAAACCATAGTATATAATGCGAATTTGTTTCTTTGTAATTTAATGTTACTTATTTTTTTGTGATGAAATTAGTGCTATTTGAAAATATTGTCATAATTTGTAGCGGTCTTTAGTTTGAACCTTGTCTAATGTTTGTAGGAAGGTCAGAGTGCAAAGTCACATCCTTATGTCACTAGTTTCTTCGTACTTCTTGATCGTTTTATTAATTCTCTGGCAGCCTATGGTCAGGCGGCATTTTCCACTTCAGTTCTGAAACAACTTATCAATTCTTTGATTCTAGGATTAGGTCACCGAAGGGTCTTGTTCAGTTTGTTCCATCCTTCAACAGGATTAAGGTGGCGCAAATATCGTGGGACCAAAATGCCGCTGGGCGTTACTGACGTTACACCATACTGACTCCCATGTAACATCCCCTGCCCGCTGTGATGGTCCAGTCTCGATTGGACTTCCACACAGTCGGCGTTGTGGGGGCGATAGTACTCCGATTGCGTACTACCACGGAGGGTATTCCGGAAGGGATGCTATTTTTTTCTAGGGATGTACCTGACCTAATACTTTAGATCATAGGAAGTTTCCGAGAGGTAATTGTAGCTTGAAAAGCAATACCGAAAAACAAACGTACTGAGTCCGTCGTGTTGTGCTTTGTTATAACTTAATAGCTTATTTTGGAAAGGTAATTATATATTTTCACGTTCTTGTGAATAAACATAAATTTCTTAATTTTAAGATTTGCAGATCTGAAGACGGCCTCACTGTGACAGTGGAATCGCAATATTCTTTGGAAAAATATTTGAAAACTGTTTGAATATATTATTTACGAAATTCATACATTATGAATTTCCGGCGCGGTACAAATATTGAATAAAATATGTATTGTTTTGTTCTCATCGGGTAGGAGTCGCGTCTCTTGACTCCGATTGGGAGCAGGGCATTCGGCAAGCCAGTGGCGCACCTAAGGGAGGCGAGGGGGGCTATAAAGGAAAACAAAAACAAGCGTGTCATTTAAAAAAGTGTAATGCTCCTAAACCGTATATACACTTAACTACCGAGATCTACCAATAAGTAACTGTTATTAATACATTTTTAAATTATATTTGTGCCTGAAGTATTAGAAAAACTAATAATTAGCAAAAATGTTGATAATATTTAAATGCATCAATTATAAAAGCTTAAGGAATATCCCTTTAAAAATACTCAGTTGTTGTGTTTGCACCCTAAAGTAAAACTTAAAGTAACTCGATTGATTGGATACACGAAAGATGCGTACAACGAAATATGCGTACACCAGGAATATTGCAAAAGATGCGTACAGGATCAAGTTTAGACAGATGACGAGGGTAAGCTATGACGTCAGAATATTATGACAGGCAAAAATGCATACAACTTATAGGCGAACGCGGATCTTTTAAAATCATTGAGCTACATAAATGAGTTCATCTCTCAGCTAAACATAGGTGTCGCTTAGTTTCTCGAAACTGGAGATCCTTTAAAACTATCTATTATACCTAATTTTATACACACTTTTACAGGCTTTGGACAGGAAAAATGATAGGTTGCGCTATCATTTTGGCGTGTTTAAAATCAGCTTGTAGCCTAGGTAATTTTTTTGTGTTTTAAATATTTTATTAAAAAAATTCTTTTTTATTTTAGAGAATTTTTTAATTTAATATATTTTACAATTGGACCAATTTATTTGATCTTTCCGCCTCATTTCTTAGGTCTAATCTAATCCATTTTTTGGATTTAGGAAAGAGATCTTAAATGAGACAGCAGTCTCCAGTTTCTAGGTAATTTTGTACTGTTTTTCTTAATTATTTCATCCGACTTAATATCCTTTGTTTTTCTTTTTATTATTTCTAAGTTTAACTCCAGGATGGAGGCAATGAAAACTGCATACCGGCTAAGTTGTACCGGGCAGTGGAAGACAAGTAGCAAACGTCATAAACAGCTATTTGGGAATTCACTGAAGGAGCTCTGGATAGAACCTCAGGATAAGATACTGTCTCTTAAAAGGAAAAAAGGGACTACAAAATCCATATTCCTGCAAGAGAGGCATGGGCGGAGTATAGACCCAGACATGGCGAAATCTGGTTCACTGGTGGGTCCAAGATGAAGGAAGGAGTGGGAGCAGGATTAATAATGTTTATATTATTTTTCATGTTGTTATGATATTATTATAGACCATTTTTCTTAAGTGGTCCAATATAGGCGCACTTCCCTTATAAAAAAAAACCCAAAAGAATGTTATAAATTGAAAAGAAGACAATAGGGAACATCGTCTAATTTTAATACGAAGAAGAATGTAAAAAATTATACTATAACAAAATATTAAATATTTCTAAGGGAAAGAATGCAAACAATAGGGATATAGCTAAAATGCAATATAAATAAAACAAATTTTCAATGAAATAAAAATCTATGCAAAACTTAAATAAATAAAAAATTCGTAAAATACTGAATACGTTAATTAATTTTAATAAGCGACAGTGGATTAGTTACTATAGTCTAACTTTTGCAAATGACACTGGCTCTCATAAATACATTCAAGGTTAATAAAATAATAGCATCAAATACTAAACCTAATGAAACAAAGTAATATACTGACAGTTCAATAAAATATAGTACAGTGTTGCCAACCGGTGCTGTGGCAGAATATCATATCCCGTCACATGTACAATGCAAACAAGAACTACGCATTGTTGCTTTGTGAACTAAGATCACAAAGCTGATCTTAAATTCATCTGTCACTCAGAGCTGGCGAAATACGTATAAATGATTTCGTAAGTTGTGACACGAAATAAAAATATAAAATGAACTTTTTTTCGATATATAACAGGACATTAATATGAAGATAGGAGAGTAAATGAAATGGAGATAGTGGCTGTAAATAAATGAAAGGTTTTAAAGTTTAACATTGAAAAATGCATTTTGTTTGTGGCAAGATTAAGTGGCTTCGAAATTACTTTAAATATCAGTGATCATGAGTTGTAGGACAATTAAGGTTGGATTTCGATTCAGCGCACCAAATTGTTTCGTACACGAATGTTGAAATCCACTTCACATTCCATTAGATATAATATAGCTAGATGCAATCTGGTAAGTGATATATATATATATATATATATATATATATATATATATATATATATATGTTTGTTTTAACACTTTTTAAATGGGTTCCTCGTGAATATTGATTTTTTAATTTAAAAGCTGTATTGAGTGGTCTATTAGTTGTTTTAATCTGTTTTAAGTAGACAAGCCTTTTAGAGAGACTTTTATAACGATGCATATTGTTCCCCTCTGAGTTCTTATACTCCTACATATGGATATACAAATCGATTCTTCTGTTTTCACTAATGTGTAGTATTCGTAAATCTGCCTTAGACTACAATAAGGACTACAATTTAGATATTTCAATGTCTAAATATGGATGCTGTCTCTCCATCCTTATCTACTGTGGTAGATTTAAATATCACTACCAACAAACATCCTTTAATCCTAGCTATATACATCCTACTACACTATACCAAATGACTATAGGCATCAAGTTTGCCCTAAAAAAGCACACACAAAAAATAGAATAAAACCTCTGCATTGGCGTGCAATATTGCCAGACTCTAGACATTTGGTTTAATTACTGGCTTTTATGTAAGAAAAATCCTGCAGCGTCATTAAATATACAATATGCCTTTAATACTGATATCCACTACTACATTCCGCTACATAAAGCTAGGCTTATTGTCTTAGAAGTATTAACAAAGCGGAAGTCTTGGCGCCAATCTTTTCATGCCTCCTTCTGTATTATCATTCAATAATTAAGTTGAATTAATCATTGGCGTGACAAAGTTTGTCAGAGACGCGATGATTCGTCATTAGATAAGTGATACCCTCTATTATTCCTCAACATCTACTAAAGTAACACATTAAAGTTTTTCCATAGTTCATTTCGTCACTGCGAACATTTCGTCCAAAACATTACTGCGAAATGTAAAAGATTATCCCTGTTATCGTTTCATACCATGAAATTAAAAAGGTATTGCTTTAAAAACTCGCACTGTAAAATGTTTTCAAACCAAATATATTTACGTTTTAACTTCATAAGTTGAGAATATGTCGAATTTATCAATTAAGTAAAAGCTTTACATTAGTAATTTTTTTATAAATTTATAGATTTTTCATAATTTACTTAATTATAGACACTTTAATCAAGTCAACCGTTAAAGTCAAGTCGTTATTTTGTTACTTTAAAATGTAAAGGTTACGCTAATTTCCAAAGGACATAAGGTTCACGAGGAAAACATAACCTCACTTATATCCAGTTACGCACTGGCCTTAAGTACAGGCGGATAACGAGCGTAGCATGTTTGGGATGAGTTAAAAATAAATATTATATCAATTTTCCATCGCATTATTTTTTAGGTACAAAGTAAATGATCAATGGAAGGTCTCTTATTTTATTTTTAAATAAGGTCAAAGATATTCCTTAATAAATTTTCAGGTGTAAAAAGTATCGTCCTGATATTAATTAGTGCTAATATTATTTCACTTGTAACAACTTTAAAAACAACATTTGTTTCTATATACAGTATTTGAAATCTATTTATTGCAATATAGGTTCCATCTGTTATAAATAGTTATATGTTTAAAATATTTTTTATGCTCAATTTAAAACTCTATTTACAGGTTTGCATTGATATTAGGATTTATTCCTTCAATCGACATTGAAATAATTTTCAAACCATTAATAGAGAATTAAATTCCTAAATTTAGAAAAAAACTACAAGCCACTGGACATGCCTGAATACGGGATCACAGTAATAAAGAAGTAATATAAATAAAACAAATTCAAGTCAATTCCTACTTAGATCAGCAGATCTTGCCTCTTTTGTGAAACGTTTGTGCAGCATATAAAACAAAAATTAATTCTACAATTTAATTAATGAATAATTATTTGAAAAAATGTCTATATATATATATATAAAGAGACTGGGGAAAACGGAAGGAATTGAAAGAAAGGTTCAAAACAGGAACAACGTAAATTTACACATAATTTCCTTCTTAGTTACATCGTTACAAATTGTTTATGAAATCAAAATTTGAGATATATTAAATAATTCAAAATGTGTAATAAAGGTCAATTTTAACCAAAACAATATGTTTTAAAAAAAACTTTAGGAAAGGAAGAAACTGTTTTGATAGAACAAAGCCAATTTCTACTTCAATGTAAGGGGATGAAGCGATAAGCCAAAACCACCCTTTTGCTAACCCTAACTCTGGACCACTAAAAAGGATCAGTGCAAGGTGGTAATGAATGGGAGGAATCGACACTGATTATCATGAAAGCTTCGTATAAACACAGAAAGGGTTTCGGAGTGACATCTAAGTACACGTGTGCCGTAAACTGTAGCAGTTTATTACTCAAGCGTTTGTGTATGCACGTAGCATGAGTAGCTTGAAGTATCATAGATGTATAGCACATAAGAATAGTAATAACATAATGATTGTGGAAAAAAACATCACTGTCATTGTGTAAAACGACTCCTGATCAATTGAGATATTGAATACAAAAATATGAGAAAGCGAAAAATGAAATATACTTTAAATGTTATCAGAAGATATAGGTTTACAAAAAAAAAAAAAAAAAAAAAAAAAAAAAAAAAAAAAAAAAAAAAAAAAAATATATATATATATATATATATATATATATATATTAATAAATATATATAAATATATATATATATATATATATATATATATACTGAACATAATTTTTCTTAAATATCTAATATATAATAAAATATACCTCCTATTAATTATATAGTGTATCAATATATTGATTTGAAAAGTACACTATCCTGTAGAGTATCGATTTTTTCATTAAAATTTTTAAAGATAAAGTATAAATAAAGACAATCATATTATGAAAATTACTTATGACATAATAGACTAAATAAAAGATACATAGAATATCGAAACTTATTGTTTTAAATTTACAAGATAAAATAAAATTAAAAACAATCATACTATAAAAATTACTTATGACCTAATAGACAAAGTACAAATTAAAAAATTAGAAATGAAAACAAAATAATATCAATCTATATAAAATGTGTGTATATAAATAATACCCCAAGTGAAAAATGAAATAATAAAGCATATAACAATATATTGTGTACGTGAAAAAGATTTTTTGAAATGATATTTGTTATGAAAACAACAATAAACGGGTATTACAATTACAACTATAAAAACAACAGGGTGGCCTGCTATTGGGTCCATATCTTTCAAGTATTGGAAATATTTGTACAATACATAGTTGATGAAATAAATAAAACTATTGAAAAATATGACAATAACGGAAGTGGCACAGATATGTTGATGATGGATTATATGTTTCTAAAAATACTAGCTTTAATCTAATTAAAATAATAACAAGATAAATAATATACACAGTAAAATTCACTTTACATACGAAATAGAAATAAATAAATGTTTTAAAAATTACTATGTACATAGAAGATATTAAATAAAACTATACAATTTAGAAAAAACTGGTTCAAACTGATAAAATTAATCATTACTACAGAATCCGTCAACAGAATTAATAAACAGCACTGCCATACTATATCAACTACTTATAGTTTACTAAAACTTGCAGGATTTGTTAAGTACGATTGTTATTTAATGTCTGTTATTAACTAATAACTTTTTATATAGCCTAATGACAGATCACAGACAATTTTGTTTTTTTTAAACACTCAATGTTTCGAATTTCTTACTGAAAATTCCTTTCCAAGGGATCGAGGAAATGTATATATATTAGAATGATTGTGTGGTTTTAAAAACTTACAAGGTTGACTCTATTATTAATAGTAGATGTGTTAGTGTATGTATCTGTGATTTGTCTGTTTTATTGCAGATAGAAAAGATTTTGACTTGTAAATGGATATTTGTTAAAAGTTTTATAATTTGTTGATTTTTGATATGTTTTATATAATGTTATATATTTTATAAATCGTACGACATGTTGTTTCATTAAAATTGAGCTCTTGAACAGGAACTTCATAAAGAAATTCGATACGTTTAGTGTTTAAAAAAGCAAAAGTGTCGGTGAATTGTCATTACCTTATATAAAAAACTACAGAATTTGGTTTAAGTTTTTATTTACAGGATGAAAAATTAAACCTGTCATCAATTTATTTAAAGAGCCCGATATTAAATTGGCTTATTCCACCAAAATAAATCAAGATTATGGTTTAAAGTACAAATAATAATGATAATAATTATAATAGTTGCGATGCTAGCGGTATATAACATACTGTATCTACAAAATTTGAAAAATGTAAAACTCAAGTAATTTTTTAGTAATTTGATGTCTTCTTAAAAATATAAAATTTTTGGTAGAATAATAAATAAGTGTTTATTGAAACAGATAAGATAATTAGTCATACTAAGCCTAATGCAGTAATATGTATGATCAGTCCTAATATTCAAGGAACTGCTAGTTTATGAAAACGGAGATAGCATCATCAGGGAAAATCTTCAAATTACTAAATAGAAAAATTAAATATTCTTGTTTATTAAATAATTTTAACTGAACACTTTATATAGCAAGATTTTCATGTAAGGATTAACAACATATATAAAGGCCAAAAGAGGTAATGAGGGTGTAACTCTCGCTAGGTATTTTCGAGACGATTATAAGGTACCTATTCCTAATATAAATAAACAGGGAACCTGAATATTTTTACAAATAGACAAAACTGAATTATTGAGAATATATACAAAATTGTAATTTAGATGCGAAATAAAATCGTCAACTTCTATTTATGTGAATGATTTGGCTTCTACATGACCTATAGGTTATCTATTGGTACCTTTCATATGTACAAAAAGCTTTGTAAAATACTGGCTTTCAAAATACACAGCTATATAAAATAATAGGTTACACTTATATGGTAATTAAATGTAGTGCAGTGGTGCGCATTTGTATTGCGATAAAATACAATATTAAATAACATGTACACTACTGAAAAACTAATAAGCTTTGTCGTATTTCAACAACTTAAAGCAACTGTGGCGTAAATGTTTATATTAATTAAAACAACCTCTCACCACAAATTCAACAAATTTTATTTTAACCTTATGTACATTTCGACTACAAAGTAATCATCTTCAGAGGTATTTTTACAAATAACTCTGATGATGATTACTTTGTAGTCGAAATGTACATAAGGTTAAAATAAAATTTGTTGAATTTGTGGTGAGAGGTTGTTTTAATTAATATAATTTGTTGTATTGTTTATTGGTAGTGGTAAAGGTCGTTTTAAATTTATATTCAGTTAGAATAAAGTTCTGATGTAACAGATCTGTTTTTTGCACAAGAGCGATAAAAGAAATATTGAAAAATACGTGTTGTGATAAACATAAAAACAACAATGTAAAAGTTGAATCTCACAAAACGATGATTTTATTTAGAAAACAAGTATAATCAAGTTATTACTAAATCGAATGTCTAGCATAGACCTAACCTCCCCAAAGAGAGGAAAACATTCCTAAATTCAGAGCTTACACAAAACGTCCCGAATTAAAGTTTCTAGTTTCGAAAGAAAATTTTTTGATTAAATACCTGTCTTTTTTTTTAAATGGAACCTATTAATCAATTTCACAAGTAACATCTCCTACAAATAAGTTAACTAGAGCTTAGCTAGTGAAAACAATTCACAACGGTAAAAACAGTTTACTCTAAATCTCACTGCACATTAGTTTATTGAAACAAACACACTAGTTTCGACGATGATGTCCCCTTCATCAGGGCTTGGCTACTACTCAAGCACAGTAGTAGCCAAGTACTGATGAAAGTAGAAACTAGTGTGTTTATGTTAATAAACTAGTGTTTTATTATACTAATGTCTAGTGAGATTTAAAGTAAACGGTTTTAATTTTTATCGTTGTGAATTAATTAACTGTTTACGTATTAATAAAAACTTCGAGTTGTATATTGAAATGTTAAACCATGTATATTAGTAAATCTTTGGCTTTAGTAACATTTACTAGAATTTACTAAAATGAGTTGGTAAATATTTGGATTTTATAAGAGAATATTTTTCCACCTTTGACTATTGAAGTTTGATAGTTTTGGGAATAAAACAATGAGTTTTGCTTTATTATCTTTATTGCTATCAATTACCGGGTTAAAGAAGTTTGGGTAGCATATTATATACTCAACATTTACCTTGCCTCTGAGGTAAAACCTGTAATTTACCAACTATGGTAAAATATCAGGATGAGTGATGATGACATAGGATTGCTGACTTTTACCATTAAAAGTTGGTAAATCTTAGACTTTACAAGCATATATTCGAATGTACTAAAATTAGTTTGTATAAAGAAGGATTTTATAACTGATTATTTTTCGAGCTTTTACCATTTGAGTTTGTTAGATGCTGGCAATGACCGATGTTAAATATTAGTTTTAGTTGCAAAACAATGAGTAATTCTTAATTATTTTTCCTGCTAAAAACGAGCGCGTCCATAAATGTTAAGATAGATTACATTTACGTGTGTCTGAGGTAAACCCTAAGATTCACCCAGTGTGTGATGGTAAAAGTTCGAAATTAACGCACAGAAGAGTTCAAAATTTTACCATTAAGGTTTGTTCAATTTAATATTTTATTGAAAACCCTTATTATTTATTTATATACGAGCTATTAGAATAACATATTAATATTTAAAAACAGTATAAATTAAACTTGCTTAAAATTGTTTTAAAGACAGGCGCGTATAAGCGCGCACATCAACTAAATTATTCTTTTCTAAATATTTTGAAAACATAACAAATATTTAACATAATTTTTAAAACTTAAAATATTATATTCTTAATATTAAAATATATTTTTACAGCTTTTGAGGCAGAAATTTTCTAGTAACCAAAAATATGCAATAAATAAACAATACCTGAATGCAATACATTACATTACATATACATTCCAAACACGTGCCACTGTGTTTTCCTTAAAACCGTGACTACATAGCAAGCCTGAGGTGTATGGGGCTTTATTGTATATCATTAATTTAAACCCCCGAGGTAGTGATCCGACATTGACTTCATTAAGCTTTACCACGAACACTTATTACAGTAATTAGAACAATTGTATGCTCCCTTGTAAGTGAACACAATGTGCCTCTGCTACTAGGATTAATAGTCCTTCTAATAAAATGACTATTTATTCTGGAAAAATAGCAAAAGTGGTATTAAAATCCAAGAGAAAAGAAAAGTTTAATGAGAAAATATTGTTGTTATTTTACCTCCGCTACTAGGATTAATAGTCCTTCTCATAAAATTACTATTTATTCTGGAAAAAATAGCAAAAGTGGTATTAAAATCCAAGAGAAAAGAAAAGTTTAATGAGAAAATATTGTTGTTATTTTACCTCCGCTACTAGGATTAATAGTCCTTCTCATAAAATTACTATTTACTCTTGAAAAAACGAATAGCGGTATTGCAATCCAAGAGAAAAGAAAAGTTTAATGAGAGAATATTGTTGTTATTTTACCTCCGCTACTAGGATTAATAGTCCTTCTCATAAAATTACTATTTACTCTTGAAAAAACGAATAGCGGTATTGCAATCCAAGAAAAAAGAAAAGTTTAATGAGAAAATATTGTTGTTATTTTACCTCCACTACTAGGATTAATAGTCCTTCTCATAAAATTACTATTTACTCTTGAAAAAACGAATAGCGGTATTGCAATCCAAGAGAAAAGAAAAGTTTAATGAGAGAATATTGTTGTTATTTTACCTCCGCTACTAGGATTAATAGTCCTTCTCATAAAATTACTATTTACTCTTGAAAAAACGAATAGCGGTATTGCAATCCAAGAGAAAAGAAAAGTTTAATGAGAAAATATTGTTGTTATTTTACCTCCGCTACTAGGATTAATAGTCCTTCTCATAAAATTACTATTTACTCTTGAAAAAACGAATAGCGGTATTGCAATCCAAGAGAAAAGAAAAGTTTAATGAGAAAATATTGTTGTTATTTTACCTCCGCTACTAGGATTAATAGTCCTTCTCATAAAATTACTATTTACTCTTGAAAAAACGAATAGCGGTATTGCAATCCAAGAGAAAAGAAAAGTTTAATGAGAGAATATTGTTGTTATTTTACCTCCGCTACTAGGATTAATAGTCCTTCTCATAAAATTACTATTTACTCTTGAAAAAACGAATAGCGGTATTGCAATCCAAGAAAAAAGAAAAGTTTAATGAGAAAATATTGTTGTTATTTTACCTCCACTACTAGGATTAATAGTCCTTCTCATAAAATTACTATTTACTCTAGAAAAAACGAATAGCGGTATTGCAATCCAAGAGAAAAGAAAAGTTTAATGAGAGAATATTGTTGTTATTTTACCTCCGCTACTAGGATTAATAGTCCTTCTCATAAAATTACTATTTACTCTTGAAAAAACGAATAGCGGTATTGCAATCCAAGAAAAAAGAAAAGTTTAATGAGAAAATATTGTTGTTATTTTACCTCCACTACTAGGATTAATAGTCCTTCTAATAAAATGACTATTTATTCTGGAAAAATAGCAAAAGTGGTATTAAAATACAGGAGAAAAAAAAAGTTTAATGAGAAAATATTGTTGTTATTTTACCTCCCCTACTAGAATTAATAGTCCTCATAAAATTCTATTTACTCTAGAAAAAACGAATAGCGGTATTGCAATCCAAGAGAAAAGAAAAGTTTAATGAGAAAATATTGTTGTTTTTTTACCTC
>JBAIZL010000186.1:275000-427500 GCA_036971475.1 Prosapia bicincta | reverse complement strand
ACTCTTGCAATTGAATAACCTCAGTTGTTTTGATAATTACACAAGAATATATATATATATACGCAAGCACACATCCAGATATAAATACAAACTGTTTAGATAAACTATTTGTTTTATACCGACACACATGCACGCATCACAATATCTAAATATAACCTATTTAGACATCTTTTTATTTTATACGCGCCAGCACACACATACACAGACTAGCTTCTCTATTTCACACACACTCTACTTCAAATATATATATATATATATATATATATATATATATATATATATATATATATATATATATATATGTTTATCTCTAAAGTGTTGTTTCGTTACTGTTCTTTGCATGTTCTATATTCATCTAACATCCACACAAATTCCTTATATTTTATGAACTTCTTATCCTTTTAGTTTTGTACTTAATATTTTTTTCTCTTTCAGACACTGAGAACCTAATGTCAAGGATATACTGTGTACATAAACACAGCTATTGTTTTCCATGTTAGAGGGTCACCATGCGACCACAGAATTGTCACGTGGAATAATTCTTTCAATATACGGGTCCCTAGTAATTTAATCTCCTTCTAAAAATTCCTCTCTTTATTTCATGTTTCTGACCCTCTCTCTCTTTCATGTTTCTGACCCTCTCTTTATTTCATGTTTCTGACCCTCTCTTTATTTCATGTTTCTGACCCTCTCTTTATTTCATGTTTCTGACCCTCTCTCTCTTTCATGTTTCTGACCCTCTCTCTCTTTCATGTTTCTGACCCTCTCTCTCTTTCATGTTTCTGACCCTCTCTTTATTTCATGTTTCTGACCCTCTCTCTCTTTCATGTTTCTGACCCTCTCTTTATTTCATGTTTCTGACCCTCTCTCTCTCTCTTTCATGTTTCTGACCCTCTCTTTATTTCATGTTTCTGACCCTCTCTCTCTTTCATGTTTCTGACCCTCTCTTTATTTCATGTTTCTAACCCTCTCTCTCTTTCATGTTTCTGACCCTCTCTTTATTTCATGTTTCTAACCCTCTCTCTCTTTCATGTTTCTGACCCTCTTTTTATTTCATGTTTCTGACCCTCTCTCTCTTTCATGTTTCTGACCCTCTCTCTCTTTCATGTTTCTGACCCTCTCTTTATTTCATGTTTCTGACCCTCTCTCTCTTTCATGTTTCTGACCCTCTCTTTATTTCATGTTTCTAACCCTCTCTCTCTTTCATGTTTCTGACCCTCTTTTTATTTCATGTTTCTGACCCGCTCTCTCTTTCATGTTTCTGACTCTCTCTTTATTTCATGTTTCTGACCCTCTCTTTATTGCATGTTTCTGACCCTCTCTCTCTTTCATGTTTCTGACCCTCTCTTTATTTCATGTTTCTAACCCTCTCTCTCTTTCATGTTTCTGACCCTCTTTTTATTTCATGTTTCTGACCCGCTCTCTCTTTCATGTTTCTGACTCTCTCTTTATTTCATGTTTCTGACCCTCTCTCTCTTTCATGTTTCTGACCCTCTCTCTCTCTCTTTGTAATACTTGTTCTAAACCTTCAATAAAGTTCTAGTAAAAATTTGCCTACCTATTAGTCTGACATTGTAAAGAATATTTGATACTCTAAAATTACATTTGACATTGAACAATTATATTTCATTTCTGTAAATATATTTGACATAAAAGTATTATATTTGACTTTGTAAAATTATATGTATTTGGCATTGCAGAACTGTATTTGGCATTATAAAATAAATCTAATGTAATGGTTAAACCAACATGCTATAACGTTTTTTGTTACAAGTCCCATGTAAAAACAAATTTTCACCGTAAACTAGGATTCTAATTTAAACATCATTAGAAACTTTTACTAAATAAACTTCAAAAAGTGCCTACCGAGATTATAATTATATCACGTAAGGAAAATGTTGGGCTGAAATATTCTGCGGCGCCTGTTGTCGTACAACTTGCCATAAAACTTCCCGCTGGATCTGACGACACCGAAGGCCGTAAAACTGGAGCGTGCGCTTTAGGATTGAACGCAGGTGACTTGACGAAACTCCAAGTTAAATATTCAGGGCAGTTTTATTTTACGTTTCCAGCAAAGTATAAATATTCCCAGATAGCTACAGGTTTATACCTACTTGTAGTGATGACGTAACATTTTATATAAGGAAACTTTAATGTTGATTACATTTTGTTTCATGAGAGTTGGTGTAGATACATGAAGTGTTTACCATGCATCGAAAACATATTAAAAGAAGTTTTGTATTTTCTGTTACGAGGTAAAGACAAATAATTCGGAATCTGTAGCTTCAGAAACCATAAATGAGATAAGAAGCTCCCCTAGTGTCTTGTAAGTAGTTATAATAAACATTAATCATTTAACGTGACAACGCATTAGGAATAGCAGAAACAATACGTTAAGATTACCGGTTTCTGAATTAATAATACAAATAAAACATTTTTATGATTGTATATGCAATGCAATAATATGATGTGAACATGTTTCATGCTAGAACACACCGTCGTGTAATTTTGCTTTAGGGATTGTGATTTCACAGTAAGGGCCTCTAGAAAAATACTTCGTTTGATACTCCATGTTGAAAATTGTTAATCAAAATCACAAGCTCCGTGTACGAGAATAAACACAAGGGTCTAGCTACAGTCAACAAGTAGTTAAGTGTGAGGATAGGCAGACCTTCCCAACCCTATCAATTGCCTACCATGCTAAATCACAGTAAATAATTATATTCTCAACCTACTTTACTCCTACTCAAATAGACACGCCTATATCAGTTAGTCCCCGCCTACAAGCGTCAGACCACGCCTTAGTCTGCACATGAAGATTGTGGTCTTTACAGTAATCAGATTTTTCATGCCCACACCTGACTATGCTCATGTCACTGTGTTTAAAATAACTTATATCTAAAGCATCCATACAATACTACGTTTGGTATATGTATACAGTTTTGCTACTCCTAAACGCAAACATACACACTGTGCACGCACCACTTGTTACAGGACCACTGCTACACACTACATTAACATACTTGATACAAGTTGTAAAATATTTACTACTGACTTTTATATAATGTGTCTTAAAATAACGTAAATCGTTCTATATTTAATTATTGTGATGAGAAGAATTTTTAATTCTATTTAGGTCTATTAATATATTTTTTATAAAAAAATTTAAATTTTAGCATATACGTATATAATTATTACTTGAATATATATAATATGGTAATATGTTTTCTTGTAATATAGTTAATAAATTTAAAATATTTCAAAAACAAGAATACTTTTAATGAATATATTTATTCAAAGCATTTCGCCGATAAAATAGTACCAGCATCTTCGGGAAAATAACTATTTAATAAAATATTTTTACAAAATTCTATTTTACAATAGAATTTTACAATAATATTTTACAATTTTGTAAAAATATTTTATTATATAATTATTTTCCTAAAGATGCTGGTACTATTTTATCGGCGAAAGGCTTTGAATAAATATATTCATTAAAAGTATTCTTGTTTTTGAAATATTTTTAATTTATTAATTATATATATATATATATCACACAAACGTCCTTAGTCAGTCAATTTATTTGTATAATAAAACTCTACTGAAATGCACAAAAATGTTTATGCCAATATTAGTTGGTTTAATCTAACTTTTTAATAGTATTTCTCAACGTTAGAAGGGATAAACTGTAAGATATTATTTGTTCACTGCTATAAGAAGCGGCCTTATTTGAATAAGAAATCTATGAAGGACATTATAAGTTGGGACGTGTGGGTAACCAGAGAACTAAATGTAAATGCAAATCCTGTCAGAGAGACTTGGAATAGACGTAGGATTATATACAGGGAGGAAGGGATGTCATTTGTCTAGTTCCCAGGGGAGCTTTTAGAAAGATAAACGATAACCTCAAACAAACAATTATGTTTTTACTCTGATTTTAAATACCATATGTTTTGTCAGATATAACTTTCTATGATTCGTATAAAAAACTCTTTATAAATAATAAATTCACCGAAACCCAAAGGTTTTATTTTTGTTCTTTTATTATATCTGAATATTTACGAATTTCTCGAAGCATAAAATAGGAAACATTCGAGTGGGTTTAAAGACGACATACGTAATTTTCCAATATAATATAGATTATTGTAATATTTTGTACTACAACAATATCGCGACAAAGTCTCCATCGCTACTGCATTCCGATTACGTAGCTTACTATTACTACACAATGTCAAACTACGCTCTATTAGATAACTTGGCTCTTTTCTTCCATAACCAAGTCTATTTAAATCCGTTCCTTTGTACTTAAGGAATATATATTTGTAACTGTTAGCAATGAGATGCAACACAGTGTAGTAATTCTTAAAATTTACCAGTATTAAAACGTTATGTTTTTATAACGATTACTGACAATTATTTACGGTTTACCATATTTAAAGTAAGTTTATTTCTGTTTAGAATGATTTTTTTGAAGAAAAAAAGAATTAAAGTTAGTAAAATAATCGTCAACTACTGTCAATAGTTCTGATTATTAACTTTTAGAACAATTAAATCATGTTTTTGTTTACAGAAGAATCATTTACTTTTACAGAAGAATCAGTGACAATAAAACATTTTATTTGAAAAATTTATATTGCGTTTGTTAAACCTAATGTGGAAAGATGGCCCACTTTGTAAACTTGTTCACCAAACGTTCTCTCCACCTACAATAAAACGGCATAGTTCTTGGAAGTAAAAGCGCGCTATAGTGAAGCAGATGCAGCCCACTCGAATATTCGTGAGCAATTGGAAAAGAACATGAATCATTGTTAAGTTAGCATGAATTCCTTTAACGTAATAATCTCACTACCTTTACAAATAAGGTATTAAAATATCTTGAGATATTGTATGTTAACGGAATTATCATCCCTTACTAAAATAAGGCTAAATATATGCCTATGAGCCGAAATGCTAAACTAACATGGAAATACCACATCAAGAAAAAAATAGAAGAATTAAATATCAAATACCGTAAACATTATTAACTCTTGATTAGAAACTCTTGTTAGGAATTAAAATAAAATATGCAATCAGATTTTGAAACCAGTTTGGCTCTATAGCTGCCAACTGTGGCGATGTACAAAGGAATGTAATGTATAGGCCTACATTCTTCAGGTGGAATATTTGCAGAATATTTGTAGCTAGAGAGATTTTTCGCCTGAGTTTTAGTCAGAATTTTACTGTCATAATTTAATAGCTTATGTAAACACTTTCTACGTGGAAATAGCTATATAGGCCTAATTGCATGTTAAACAAGAGTAAAAGATTTTGAAATATCCTTCTAAAACAACTTTTTTCTAAAATAATTCTAAAGTATGATCTTCACTTTTTATCATAAGAAGACGTGCAGTTTCTGATTTAAGTACATTATTGGTACTATATATGTCCCACTGTACCTGCTTTGGTAGTACATTTACTAAAGATGGAACTCAAATGAGAAATATATATATATATATATATATATATATATATATATATATATATATATATATATATATATATATAATGCTTCTTTTTCGATTGCTTCATCCTAAAAGCAAGAATAAACATAGACAAATATAATATGACCTTATGAATAGTAACTAAAAATATTATAAATAAATAGTTCACTTTTTTTAGATACCAAAAAGAAATCAATAGGTAAAATATATTCGCATCATAATTTGCATAAATTAGTTTTAAGTGAATCAATGATTTTAAAACATCTGTATTCAAAATATTCTTTGCTGAATTTTTTTAAAAATGTGGCATCACTTTCTTAGAATGTTTTTTTTTTTTTATTTGAAATACTAAAACAGATACTGGAAGTAAAATATCAGACACTACTGATAAGGTGGTTTGAGTCGTGTTCGGCTGGATTCAAATTAACTCGGTAAAAACATATGGTTTAGTTCATCAATTTCTCTGTAGACTGCGTCGATGGTGGTGTAAAAAGCGTTACTGCTGACCCAACCGAACCGCCCCCAATTCATTACTTGGTAAGCCGATATACGGGTGTAAGGGGATTATTACAACCCTTTAATAAACCGAAAGGATTAATTTAAATCTCGTAACGACAAGGTCTAAAAAGGGGTAACTTATTGGGGACGCCTAGTTGGTAATTGCAAATGGTTTTCGTAATTTTGAAGCACTATATTCAAGTAAAACATTCGGTTTTTAAAGCGAAGACGTATTAAAGTCAAGGAATCTATTAAGGTCAACCAGAAATGATGGTTAGATAGATGCAACAGGACAACGTTGAAGTCTTCATGTTAGTTGTCTAGTGACTTTAATACAGTATTAGAAGTTAAGGAAAATATCGCTAATTAAACATTGCAATGACATCATAACCATTGACATCTTTTGTAAAATAGGACAAAAATATTTTTTTTTAATTTTGGTTTTGACTTATAACTTTACGCTTTGGAAAAAATAGAAAGATAGTTAAACATAAAATATTGATCGTGTAATGTTAAAGGTAGCTTTGTATAGTGAAATATTTTAACAATACAATATAAAGGAAAATTGTTTTCTAAAATTATTTTTTTGAAATATATATATATATATATATATATATATATATATATATATATACATACATATATATATATATATATATATACCTATATACCTACCTTTATTTATTTACTACATCACACTATTTATTTCCTCCTTTTCCAGTACGCAAATCACATTTGATACCGAACACTTGTCAATGAAATCCATTTGCATTGGTAAATAAATACTCAACTAGAATAACATAATAGTGGCACACACACACACACACACACACACACAAATATATAAACATACATACATACAAATATATACAAACACACACACACAAATATATAAACATATATACATACAAACATATGCAAACACACACACACAAATATATAAACATACATACATACAAACATATACAAACTCACACACACACAAATATATAAACATACATACATACAAACATATACAAACACACAAAGACACACGCACACACACACACACACACACACACACACAAATATATATATATATATATATATATATATATATATATATTTATATATTTATATTTAACCTATGTTAGTTTATAATTTCAAATATTTTCTTCTATTAAAAGGCGAAAACTGAACGAAGATTGTTAAAATAGGTTTTAGTAATTTCTATTTCATGAATCATTAATTAGGAAAAGCAAGAAAACCAGTAATAAAGCAAACACATCCTCAAAACTGTAGCTATCTCTATCTCTGATCAAAATGGAAAAAAGCCGGCACAAGTAACCTTTTGACACTGATGAAACAATAAAATCTCCAAACCTAGAAATTGAAATAATCTACTACAATTGGTTAAAAGAATAATCTACAACTAACATGAGAAGGCATAATAAATTTTAGAGTTTTTCAGAATTGTTCTTACTTTGTAACGTGTTTCGTGAAAAATATCTAACTCAACAAAGAAAAAAGTAAACGATATACAATTTCTCACATTAAACGTACACAATACAAATCAATATTTGAGACCGTCTTAAACAATCTGTTTTTTCAATAAGTAATACAATCTCATGGGACACGCGTTCACAATTTGTATGGATAAACTTAGTTTCGTAGAAACTCTTTGCTTGTCTTTCCAACAAATTTTTCTCCCTTTTTCATGAATTTTAACAGTTTTCTCGTTCAATTTCTTTTAAAATAAATCCATGCTGCCATTGTTATTAAAACGGTTGCCTTTACAATAATCTCCCCACTCTCTCTGTCTCTTTCTTTGACAAAACAGCCGATTTACCGAGATCAAAGCGACCAGAAGCAATATCAAGTTGGCAAGATCAAAGATTCCTGGTTGTGACAATGTAATACTGTGCGTACACTCATAGCAAAAAGTTTCTGACATGACACTGAAATACTCGTATATGACAACATCACGTTTATTTAAATACATACTTTAGACGTTCACTTCTACCTTTTGTGTGCTATGAACAATTTAAATGATAGCAATTTTTTCATAAAGCAAAACTGTCAGTTTATATCAAACTATAATATTTAACCATTCAATTGACTGCTTTTCACATTTCTTCTTGTGCACGGCACCAAGTTATGTAAATCCTGTATTTAGTGATTATGTCTAAGTTATTATAAAATGCAATTTTAAATATTTCAAGTATATAAATTTAAACTATTCATAAATTATCTCATAAAATAATTTTTTAAATATAATTCTTGAATATTAAGTGTTTTATTCACAGTAACATAAACAGATAGTTTATCCCAAACAGGTATATCATTTACTTAATAATTATTCTCGTGGATTTATTGTTCATGGTGAACATTTTAAGTTGATACTTGGTAATAACAAGAACTTGCATATTCTAAGAACTTTCATGAGTTCCCTTTGGGATTTTCGCGCAATGCAAAATATTTAAATCACGAAGAGGAATTGTATTTGCTTTAGGAACTGTACTTTGATATCAAAATAAACATTGATTGTCAAGCAAATTCGAATAGTCTAAACAAAATCCAACGAATATTCAAAAAACTAAGAAACTGGAAAAGTCATGTTTTGTAAGTTTTAAAAAAGTTTAAGAAAGTAAAGGCCAAAATAATAATTTTATTTAAAATTCTTCAAATAGTGAACTTTTTTATGAAATGAGAGAATCACTGGAATGGTCAACAAAAGGATGTAGGGTGAATGAACAATGTACTTAATAGATGTTTTAATATATTCTATTTGTTATAGTTAATAATAATACTAAAAGAGTGAAGATAGTAGAGCCTTTACAAAGACGTGAGAAAAATTACTGGATAAAAATTTGATCTGACGAAGTCGGTTCTTAAAAAATGTTAGATGCGCCAGAGGGCGTTCCTCAATTGAAAAGTTGAAAAGAAATATGTAATTCACTACCATTTAATATAGTAAAATTTATTAGAATATAGAAAAATATTATTAGCCTAGCTAACTAAATGGTCTAGTCACATGCTAACTTCATATTGTACTATAAATAAAGAAGCATGACGTTCGAAGGTATAAACCTATAAATACTTACTTACTTACTAGCCAACGCTCGCACTTGGCAGTTGAGCAATTTGGCGACGCACTGACCAGCAGAGATGGGCCCTCCCTGAAGATGGGACTGTTGTGATCAATAAAGTTAGAAATGATACAGAGTCGTAGTGAAAAACCTAATCACTGGGTATAGGAAGACGTAAGGGAAAGTTTTAAACTCTTAAAATAAGTAACTAAAACACAAAGACTGATTAAATAATAAGGTACCCGTCGTGTTAAAACAGTTGTTCTACATTAACTATAACATAAATACAGCTGTTTTTTCTTAATTACACGTTATCACCTAATTTAAACTAAATACAACGATCTAAAATTGTTGATGATGCAAACGAAGCAATTTGCCTTTATTCTAAATGTATCAAGGGTGTCCAAAGAGATTTTAACCTCAAAACTTTACTCACAATACAGCTGGGAGTTGTAAATAACTCCACATAAAATATACTTCCACTGGTGGTATACGGTATTATTTTGTAGGGCGGTTTAATCTACAAGGTCAAAATTGTATACGAAAAAAAATTAAAAAAATGTTCAGTCAAGAGGAGCGGGAAGATATTTGGGCAGAGAGAACTGTTATTGAATGCCAAAACCATTAAACATGAATATGCTTGGTTATCCATCTGTTAAAGTTATTTTCTTCAACAGTTAACTACTGTAGAGATAAAGATGGGAGTTACGGAAGTAAAATGTATTTTATTTTTAAAAATATTTTTAAAAGTAATGAATAGAGGAAAATACTAAAACCTTACCTTCTTAATCACGACCTAATAATAACTCAAATATCTAAATTTAAAATTCACGATTCAATGGTATCGTAACAGGCAAGACATTAAACGTCATTAATGACTTGACACGCACAAGTCCTTGCACAAGTCACGCTTGAGGATTCACAACAGTACGTAGTTTCGTAAATGCTAGAAATAAGGGGATAGAAATTACTGGAAACGGCAGTCACGCTTATGCAGACACCACAAGTCACTGCCTCGTAAATGCCTTAACCTACTAGAAATAAGCGGATAGAAATTACCTAGAGCGGTAAGACGATAGAAAGGTTTTGTGACGTGAGAAGATAGGTCTGTGTCTTAAAATGTAGGAAAGAAAGAAAACGATTTAGAGGTAAAGTGTCATACAGTGAAAGTGTAGTGTGTCTCAAGTGTAAAGAGAATATTATCCAGCTTAATAGTCATTATTAGTCCTGATATAAACAGTGCTTGGACGATTCGTAAATGTTAAGGCTGTAAATATTATAATCCATAGAAGTGTATGAACCAATAGTTATTTAGTCTAAAATCATCGTATAAACTATTAAACGCCTGTAAGGATATAACAATATGATACAATATTCAGAAATGTAACTATGAAAATAAAGACTAAAGGCACATGGGTGAATTTTCTGTCCTTTATTTTAAGAAACGCGTACGCAGTAAAACCATCGATAAGTTCATAAACACTTGCCCTTGTTCCTTGACGCGAACGTGTTTAGCACTGTAATAGGGCCTTTATTTATTCACCCCTTGTAATTTTTCCTGATTAAGCAAAAAACCCGCCTCTTGTTATTGTTCCCCGATATAGTCGCTTTGAATGTCAATCTACCCCTAACTTTAGCTCTGAGCTATTTACATCCCCTAAATCGCTAATTTCACTTTTTCCTCTGAAGTTTACATGAAAGAATAATTTTCAAACTGAATTGGTTTTGTCTGAAACGTGAAAAGTTTTTAATAGAAATTATAATGCACAAAGTGTTCCCTTTCTTTAACGAACTTTCTGCTCGTGGATTTTAAAATGCTTTGGGGAGCGTTTGACAATGTGCCTGGAGCAAAAGCGGGTCGGTAAGTATTGAAGCTATCTGTTTATTAGCTGATAACATGTTTTTAATATACATGCATCCCTAATTCAAGAAGCAGTCTGTAGTAACACATAAATAACGCTTAAGCTACACATAAATGCTTATAAAACGATAGTGTGAAATTATTTCGAGACTTTAAATACTTTCAGCTTTGGAAAGGGATGAATGAGTGAAGAAAAGGTAGCAACTGAGAAGTGACTGGATGAGGAGAGTATTTGCAACTGCTTAAAGTTCTTGCTCGTCTTCAGTCTTTCAATAGATACAAATCTTTCACTTTTAACAGAGAATATTTGTATCTGTGGCTAATAATATTGTTTTTGCAGTTCTAAAGCTAATATGAATAATATCGCCTACGTAAGGATTGTGAATATATTCAATAAGTATCGGAACTGGTTCCATACTGTAAAAGATATTGCTGGTTAATATGTGACGGAAAAATAATACGCCAAAGATATTTTAACGATTTCTTTAAAGTGTCTTTTTTAAAATTATATTACTTACATGTCGAGAGATACGTTCTCTCTTTAGCATTTTTGAGTAATAGATTACCGATGAAATATTGTATTGAAAATATTTTATCTAAGTATAAGAAAATTTTTGAATACATGTTGCGTTACACATATTTTTATTCTAATATTTTCTCATTCTTTTAAATTATATTAAACAATCTACAAATCACATTAGTTTGTATGTTTAGTTTTTTAAAGTAATTTAACTTTTTTGGAATATTTCATTTATTTGCAGAATTACGTAGTTTCTCTTTTGACGTTTAGCCCATTTTGGATCACTTGGAAAAGTTTCACCAAGCTGTACGTCCTTATAAACAGTTCCGTGGCCATTAAATCAATATCATCTGCGATTTTTTATTTCAAAAATTGCACAGAATTTCTGTTTATTTTATGTTCATATCACATACACCATGGGACGCTAAAGCAATGCCTCGCATATACTCCATTACCTGTAGTACTCTCCTTTCTTTCAAGCTACGTAGGCTTACTTATTTCCGTTAGAAACTTACATATCGTATTTTTATGTCCTCAATAAGTTTGAGACTAGACTGTTTTGCTCAAAATAGAGAAAAGCTTATGAATTACTAATGATTGTTGGAAAAACAAGTTTTAACAAATTTGTCTTGTAATTACTTGTATTCTCTTGTGTTTTGTGATTAAGTCCGGATAGGTTAGACTAGGTTCGCCTCGTTAGATGATTATTTTAGATTAGTTTTATGGTTTTTTGGCTTTTCACTCCAGTCTGAACTTGATTTGTGGTGTGTTGGGTTTTCTTATCTTGACATGTCATACCTGTCGACTTGACTTTTGTTAGATTAGGTTTGTCTTTGCATGGCTTGACATGTCCTGTTTTGACTTTATTTTGTCTTTCTTTTTACAATATGAATATTGCCTATAATATTGTACTTTTTTACTGTTTTTAATAGAAATATTCTTTTATTTGTAGCGTTTCAGAGATTCTTCTTAATATTTAATTTCGTTTTAAACTTTAAATGTCTTTAAGTGTGAAGAACCCGCTTCTTAAAATCAAAGTTTTAATAATAATATCTACGTAGAAGCAATATTATTTCAAAAATATGCAAGGATTTGGTGAAATATAAAGCACTTTTCCATTCTGCAGTAAACAGCTGATAAAAGTAAAAATCGTTACTTACTTTATTCCTTAAATAACCGTTTTGTTTATTTCGTAATATTGACAAACGTTATTCCAAATAAATCTTGGCGATAACTAGTGTGCAAATAAAACAATTTCAGGCGGTAGAGTTACAGAAACATGCACTTCACCCATCAACGGTCACTACAAACGATGATTGCGTGTAAATCATCCCTCTAAACTGAACCCCTATATCAATTTCATACCAACCGACCTTAATGACACGTCATTTTCGTCGGCCATTTCATCCCCTTTTGCAAATGTTGTAACTCTAATTGTGCACCCTGTAATGACAACAATAAATATGATATTGATTCACAAGGAGTACGATTCCGAGTAGTAGTTGTTGCAAATCTTTAAAAATAAATTTTTAAAAACCATTCGGCAAAGTAAGTAGAAAATTATCAGACACCAACAGATGTGTTCAAAAATTAAAGTAAAAATCCAGCAAAATTTCATTTATATACTGTTTATATTTGAACGAAAATCTACTTTACAAAATCATAATCCTACATCTGTAACTAGCTACATCTGTAACTAGCACTGCCATATTGGTTAAAAGATAGAATAATATATAAGATGTAGAAATAAAACCCAGAATAAGTAAGTGAAGAGAGCTAAGGTAACATGTTGTAACAATTGCATCCCCTACCACCGTGAATATAGATGGTATTGCGGAAGGAACATTAATCCTACTGGTAGGAGATATATTGATAAATTTAAAATTATATAAGTAAATGATTGTCTTTACACTGTAATGTTGTTACTCGAGAATCGTTGACAAGGGAAAAACAAGACATCATATATATGTAACAATAAAATGACTACAAAATTTTACTCTAGAATTAGGTAACTAAAGGGTTGGTTGCTTGGACGAAAAGCACAAGAATGTTTTGACAACAAAAATGCACTTCTTCAGTGTTCCCATCTAGAAGTATTTAAGGCATTATCTGTTATTTACTTTGGTTTAACGAAATAAGTTTGTGGCTAAAAATAAACATCATATCTCTAGGTTTATGTTGTAGGCCCATATCCCATGCTATGTAGGCCTACTGAGAGCGTAAGGATATACTCTAAGACCTGAATATTTGGAGGATAGAAAATGCACTAAAACTACTAACTACAGCCGGAACGTCTTTGAAAGTGAGTGCCTTGAGGCAGAGGCAGTATTAAGTAAGTCTACAGCGGGAAATACTATTTTACTAAATAAATGTTTTCGCAGTACCTATTCGTAGGTTTATTTCAAACATTGCACCACTAATATTATAATCTTTTAAGGGTGCTTCTTGCTCTCAGATAAAACTAGATATCAACCTTAGGTAACCAACCGTTTTATTGAGCAAAAACAAAGTTGTAACTTCTCTCTCTCTTTCTTCTTCTTCTTCTTTTTCGTAGTCGTCTTCTTCTTCTTTTTCGCCTTCTCTCAAGATCATGCTTCATCTCTTGTTCGATCCTACACATTTAATATTACACTAACCAAACGTCTAAGTAGATATAGCTTATAGCCAGAATGACAGGCGCGCTATCGATACATCAAGTTAGGAAAACGACCAATCGGACGCCATAAACTGGGTGTCAAAGCTATTCACAGAAAAATTATTAATCTGAACATTTTTATCTAGGAGTTTCTACTCTTTTATTAATCAAATTTTGATTCATTGATGACAATAATTCAATCACTGTTAAATGTATGCTTTCTATTTTTTTTCTAATATGTGAGATGTTCTAAAAACAGTATCAGCAAATTAGTTTGACAGACAAATACTCAATATCAACGTTTCACAGAAATATTTGTAGAAAAAACTTATAGCATTGCTATATATCCTGAATAATACTTATAATTTAATAACATTTTATAAAAACTAATGAAATTTTAGTTTCGATTATCTTAGAATATATAGCCTTAGTAAAATACGAAAAGTAAGTGGAGAAAATTACAATATGAAAAGTGTTATTTTGTAAGGCCATTATGTATATATAGGCCTGAAAAACCTTGAAAGAGTATTCTGCTTGCTCATGGCTAGTTCTTTAACAAGCCAGTGTAATAACAACTCAGTGCAGTAACAAATCAGTGTAGTAACAAGCCAGTGTAATAACAACTCAGTGCAGTAATAAGTCAGTGTAGAAACAGGTCAGTGTAATAACAACTCAGTGTAGTAACAAGTCAGTGTAGTAACAGGCCAGTGTAGTAACAAGTCAGTGACATAACAACACTATATAGAATACTATACACAAATATGACAAATAATACCCAACAAAAATCAAATAATTTATTTTATCGATATTAAATGAAGTAAAAAGTAAATCACAGTAGCCTAGTGATGACAGAATACATTTATTTATAAATACCAATTGATGTGAATTGACAATATTTTTAAGGCGAAAAAATCTTCCTTCTACTCTCGATCCGGGGCTGACATTCGGTGCCAGGCAAGTTTCTAAACTTTAAATAGCCAAAGTAGGCCTATTTAACTTTTCCTAATCCCTTAATACACACAGTTGAGTAAAGCTCGCAACACTCGCTTCTGTTTTTAAACTCACATTAACTGAGCCAAATTAACTCTGATATCAAGGAGGCCGTAAAGTGGTGGGATTAAATATTTTGGAAGGAATTCAACAGCTTTAAAGTTGGACTCCTTAAAATGGTTGATACAGTAATCTTTGTATCGTGCAAACTTGTTCAAATACTAATTAAATAAAAACATCTTATTTAATTTTAATCTCTATTTGTTTATAGACTATCTGCCCTTTAAACCTATAGGCCTATGTATAGCATGAAATATAAGTACTGTTTTATAAGATTTATAAGGGAAATGTGTGTGAAAATCTCATTTGACAAAATGTATTTAAATTATTCCGTCAATATTTAATCATGTCTTTATTGCAACACTAAATTTTCTTTTTTTTTGTATTCTACACTTTTTCTCTGCAACTTAAGTAATTGTGATTTGAAAAATCACATTTGATTTGGGAAAACAATATTTTTGTCTCAGATAATCCAACTCTTCAATTGTTAAAGATCTATGTGGTGATTCTATCCCCAAAAAGGAAGTACTGCATAGTCCACGTGTCATACAATACAAATATTATGCAACTAATGTTTAATAGAACTACAATATGTTGTTGCATAGTATTCTACATAATGAGCTACATATCAGTACACCTAATGTATAGTACAATTATAGAGCAGTACAACTACTATATACTATAACTATAGTGTAATATATAATACACGAACTAAATAATACTACTTCTGTACAGTAAAACTACTGTAAAATTTAGCCAATACATACTTCACTGGTGTATATCGACTGTATAGTAGAGATATGTTGCATTACTACGTTTGTGTAGTATAACTAGTCCATGATACAACTAATGTATGTTACAACTACAGAATGGTACAACTATATCATATTTATGTTAAACTTCATAGTACAACTATTGTATATTACAACTAGCCTACAGTACAGTACAACGTCAGTATACTATAACTATGGTATATTACATAGTGAAATTACTGTGTAGTACATCTATTATACAGTAAAACTACTGCACAGTACAAGTATTGTGTATTACAACTAGCCTACAGTACAGTACAACGTCCGTATACTATAACTATGGTATACTACATAGTGAAATTACTGTGTAGTACATCTATGATACAGTAAAACTACTGCACAGTAAAACTATTGTATATTACAACTAGCCTACAGTACAGTACAACGTCAGTATACTATAACTATGGTATACTACATAGTGAAATTACTGTGTAGTATATCTATGATACAGTAAAACTACTGCATAGTACAAGTATTGTATATTACAACTAGGCTACAATACAGTACTGTATATAGTTACAGTTATGGTGTACTATAACTATGGTATGTTACATAGTGCAATTACTGTGTATTACAACTACGATACAGTAAAATTGCTGCATAGTACAACTATAGTACATTACTACTACATTACAGTACAAGTACTGTGTAGTATAAATACTGCGTAGTACAACTGCTATATGATACAACTACTGTATATTACAACTAGGCTACAGTACAGTAGAACTAAAATATACTATAACTATGCACTGTCTAGTACAACTATGATACACTACTGCATAGTACAACTATGGTATATTACTACTATTTTACAGTACAACTACTGTATAGTATAACTACTGCGTAGTACATCTACTGTATAGTATAACTACTGCGTAGTACACCTACTGTATAGTACAACTACTGCGTAGTACACCTACTGTATAATACAAATACTGTATATCATAACCACTGTATAGTTCACTCACTGAATAGTACGTTGCAGATTTTAGAATATAAAAATTGCTGGAAGTTTTTTTTATACTGCATAGTAATTCTTTCTTCAAATCTATTAACCTTTCATTCGACACATTCGAAAAGTGGAAAAATATCTACCCAACCCAAAATATTCTACTTTTATGACTAACAGTTAAGTTAGCTGATTTTAGGGTAACATTAGGTCTAGTAACAGGAAATTTCAGTTTAGACGTTTTTGGTGTAGTTCTAGGTGTATATATATATACCTATATAATTTAAATATTTACTGCTTTTAATATATAAGCAAATATCTTTTTTAATTATAAAATTTAATTCAGCCAACAAGCCGTGAAGAAATTACATAGAAGAACGTCTGAAATCTTTAAAACATATCCGAGAGTTTATTAACGATAACTAGCACTCAACCGGCTTTTTCTTAACACACACAAAAAATCGAAAAACTTGAAGTAAGTTCATTAGATTTTCGACAGGCGTCTTGAATCTACCAAGACGTGTTGCCTCCGAAGACTCGACAGAAGGGGGCGGATTGTACGACGTTGTAGTCGTTACGCCGCTGCACTGTTATTTTCTTCGCAACTTTTCTATTGACGATGTCGCTTTCACAAAGCCCGGATTTGTTATTCAAAAGTAAAGGTGGATGAAAAAATTTGCATTTGAGTGGAGTGTAAATAAATTTATCACCGTCTTACAATGAAACTCATTGGCATTCAGTGCGACGGTCGGACGGGAAGACGGAAGCGCGTTGAGCACAGATTGAATACTGTAGACTAAGTACATCCGAGCTTTTGGCGAATCTGTGCACGGCGCGGAAAGAGCGGGGTAATTTCAAGCGCGGTGTAGGCTTGTAAAGTTAAAGGAAATATATTTTCATGTAATTTTATATCTTCCTAACTTTTGGTAAGGCACTTACAATATCTTTTGGTGTTGCTCCACTAATTCACTTGGAAAACGTAAATGTTACACTTTAAGTCAATATTACCATATTAACGGAAATACATTTCAATATAATTTTATATCTTCCTATCTTTTGGTAAAAAACTTACAATATCGTTTGAATTTGCTCCCCTAAATAAATTGAAACACCAAAAATGAGTATAACCCAAGCAAAATTAACCCTATATCTGGCCATGCAGCTCACTGGATTACAGGCTTTCATTGTCGTCTATATTATATTGCACATTAATTTATTTTAAGACATCAATTTAGCTTAAAAAATGTCAAGCTACACTAAAATGTTGACGTTCTCAGGCTTTGCCACCTTTTCCGGCTGCGTTAGACAAATAACAAGTTTCCCACCGGTCGTGTGACAAGGAGCTCTGTCTGGTCTACTTCCTCCTTGCTTGATCTTCTCACGTTCTGCCAGTCGGTTGTCGAAATAGACACTATTTTTTAAATTTTACTTTAACTCCTTCGGGAGGCTCCGCATCTGGTTTTTTGTCTTTTCACGTTTTCCCTCTTTTTTCATTTTGCATCCCCTCGAATGTTGATGGTCTCTAGATGGATTTTAGACCCCATTTCAAATCTGGAAAAAATCCCCTTATCCCTAAAATGGCTTTATTTCCATCCCTTAAACTCGGTAAAATAAACCTACATAATGCCTAAGGCATTTTTATTTTGTTTTGGCTTCGCTATTTTGAGTGCAAAACCTCTTAAAATATTTTTTTGAATTTTTAATTTCACTTGAAACGGTAAAGTGTGACATTTTTACCCCGTTGCAACACACGCCCTCACACCCGCACGAACGTACGCACGCACTCACTCAATCACTCACTCACTCACTCACTCACGCACGCACGCACGCATAGACACACACACACATACACACACATACATATATTATTTATATATAATGCAATTAAAATTTGTGTATGGTTCAGAAATAAATCTTTTGGCAATTTTAACTGAAAAATGTGTCTGTATAAAGCTATTTTTGTTTCTGTATTTAAGTATTTAAAAAACGTTGTTTTAATTATGTTGAAAGCAATATTCTACACAACACAAAAAAAATATGCACATGGCTGTATATAAATTATTACAGCACCATTTAATTAATTAGTTAATTTCAAAATTTTAAATAGTTTGAAGTCATTCTTGCTTACTTGCTAATCATATAAAATATGTTTGAGGGAAATTACATATAAATTTTACAGTATATTATGCTCCTTTGTTTTTGAAAAAAGAATACAAATTCATATATATATATATATATATATATATATATATATATATATATATATATATATATATATATATATATATATATATGCTGATACGTATTCCTTCACGGATGGAAAAATATGATGAATAGTTACTATCTGGAGTACATCCGTTAAGTCTGCAGTCCATAAATTCGCAGTTCCGACGTATCGCTAGAATCTCATCTAGCATTGACGAGGTGAACCCGACAACAGTAAAAGAGCGAGTGAAGAGCGCAGATAACTCGGCTGCTATATATAGAGGAATGAAGCCACGCCCATTAACGTCAAAATCCACACATTGACGTCAATCCACACATTGACATCAATCCACACACACCTGATCCAAACAATTACTCACATTCCTTTTCCTTTGTTCACCTATTTATATATAGTGCCTTTGTGCACTTATTTATATATATATATATATATATATATATATATATATATATATATATATATATATGCTGATACGTATTCCTTCACGGATGGAAAAATATGATGAATAGTTACTATCTGGAGTACATCCGTTCAGTCTGCAGTCCATAAATTCGCAGTTCCGACGTATCGCTAGAATCTCATCTAGCATTGACGAGGTGAACCCGACAACAGTAGAAGAGCGAGTGAAGAGCGCAGATAACTCGGCTGCTATATATAGAGGAATGAAGCCACGCCCATTAACGTCAATCCACACATTGACGTCAATCCACACATTGACATCAATCCACACACACCTGATCCAAACAATTACTCACATTCCTTTGCCTTTGCTCACCTATTTATATATAGTGCCTTTGTGCACTTATTTATATATATATATATATATATATATATATATATATATATATATATATAAAATTAATACAAAAAGTGAATACTTTATTGAGATAGTAATGTAACTATTACAAGAAGTGGAATCAAGTCATATAAACAAAAAACAATTATAATAATTCAATTCCTACTTTAAAAATTTTATCAACAAAGAAAAATGTTATCTTAGTCACTTTTTATTAAATAATTACAATTAATATAAATAAAATAACCCAACATAAACGTTAAAACAGATGTTCTACCACATAACCTATATACATAAGTACAGCTGTTTTATGAAACCATATGTTATAACTTTTATTGCCAAATGAGACAAAATAACTATATTGTATACCTTACCCCTTGTGTGACAAGTTTTTCTCCCATTTACAACTAAAATTAGTTCATTAAATTTAATTAATTAATTATTGTTTGAACAAAACTGTATTAAAGTTAATTGTCATCCACTATAAGTTTAAAAAAATGTATTTTAACTTGAGTGGAGAAGAAAAGGTATTTTATCAACGATTGAAATTTCCAACAAGATAACGAGTGTATGAACTAATAGACAGAAATATAAAACACTCAAAATTAGGAAATTTTCTGGTGAATCACAGCCAGTGAGATCTAGGGTTAACTACCCTATGATGACCAATCACAGCCTACGAAAGTTATTTTGACATTAACCTATTCGGTGTTTATATCCGAACAAGTGATTGTAAAGTATATTTTGCAACGACCTCACCGGCACTGTTTTGTAGAGAATGTTCCTAATATAGTTTACAGTTTCTCTGTCATTCAACGCTAAAAATCTAAAATAGTTTCACGAAAAGGCTATAAATCGCATCCTGTTGACTAAACTAAGCATCTGACTATAAAAGTAACGAGAGATGCATTTTTATTGATGCCTTGGATTTATCTTCGTCTCGTATTTCACATTGAGAATTTGCTTCAGTTCTGGCATTCTGATACGTCACAGTCCACGAAGCGTACTGTTTGTTATTTTATTATAATTTATTATTGTTATAAAGTGTAAAATCTCGTACATTTGTCTACAAAAGCTACATTTTACAACGCATGTATGTACAATAATTAGTGCTATCTTTTATAAAACTAATTTGAAAATTAAGATTTTATTCTTAGTTATAGGTGAAAATTTTCCAAAAATATGAAATAAAAGGTTTTATAAAATGTGTACTTATAAGATCTTACTGTACATAATTTCTTATACTACAACATTTAAACATGTATAAACTGAATACTTTAATGAGCTTTTAAACTAACTTCCAAAAACTTTAAAACTTTGTAGGTTAAGTACTTTCTAGGAGTTTGTGGTCTGTAAGATATAGGGTTAACGATGATCTTTTCAGGATACAAATAGCACCTAGAAACTCTTTAAAAATAAACAATGAAAATAAATACAATAGGTTTAAATATGTGTTATAGAATTTCGGGGTCAGAGACACTCATATACCTTTCTAGGTTTAAGTCCCGGGTGTAGCCAGTCCTTACCTAATATATTTAAATAACAGATACATCGATGTTTCTAAATTATAAGGAGTTAGAGTTTCTAATATTTTCGAAAGAAACTTGTATTGAAAAATGATAAACTCTTACATTCTTACACATCATCATGTTCAACGCCCTTCGCTCTGTTCTTTGAATTCTCCAATGGGTGGATGGATAATAATCTCCAAAAGTGTGTGAAATTCTCCATCTCGTACTACCTGAAGTTTTATTTAGTGCATCACTTTATTCCCTTGTTTCGGTTGGCTTTTTTATTCCATAAACCTTTCTCACTAGCTTATTAACCTCTCTTCAATGCCCCCTTACGTTACTCGCTCCAAAAATAATCACAGAGGATTTAAAAACATGTCCCTAAATTATTCTAAACAATTACGAATCCCGTCGCGTTTACGTCACATTAAAACATATAACGCATTAGGGCCACAACAGCTTTTCATTGCTCTACGATAAATCTATTTTTAATTTTTTAAAACGTTTGGTCTTCGATGATATTCCTCTGCTTATATCTTCCAAAGTGGTCACAATTCTAAGTCGGTTATTGCGTCAATCTGCATTTTACAGGTAAAACTGCAAGATGTACATCGAGGATAAGGTCGTGCAACCTCCCCCATTTCTTGCATATGAGAAATATAAACCGCATAGTGTATTTAAATGCAAATTATCTTAAACGGAAAAGTTAAAGATAAAAGCTGCTACTTTGTAATACCTCTTGGGGTTGCACATTAGCGTTTACAATGGGCGACACTGGGGGCAACAAATTGCCCTCGCGGTGTTGGAATTTATAAACAAGTAGCATTAAAATATCATCTCCAGCACGTGTTTTGCGTGCAGACATTGTACTAACGCGTTACTCAGGATACAATTCGTATGTGTAACCTTAAACATTCTTAACCTGTCCGTTAAATGTATACAAATAACGCTGTTTTTTTTTTAATTACAAACTGTTGTTCTTTTTTTTTAAGCAACTGAAAAATGGGTAAAGGTAAACTGAAATATGTTAACAACTAAAGTAATTTTTTTCAGAGAGATTAGGTTAAAGTGTCTAAACACTGAGAGTTTAAGTAAAAGTATGTGAATACTAGGAGATTAGGTTAAAGTGACTCAACACTTAGAGATTATGTTAAGGTGACCACACTGAGAGATTTGGTTAACGTATCCGAACACTAAGAGATTAAGTAAAAGTGTCTGAACGCAGAGATATTAAATAAAAGTGACTGAATACTGAGAGACTAGGTTAAAGTGTCTGATGTCTGAGAGTTTAAGTAAAAGTATGTGAATAGTAGGAGATTAGGTTAAAGTGACTGAACACAGAGAGATTGAGGTAAAAGGGTCTGAATACTGAGAGATTAGGTAAAAGCGTCTGGACACTGAAAGATTAGATAAAAATGCCTGAACACTGAGAGATTGAGGTAAAAGGGCCTGAACACTGAGAGATTAGGTAAAAGGGCCTAAACCCTGAGAGATTAGGTAAAAGGGCCTGAACACTGAGAGATTAGGTAAAAGTTTCTGAACACTGAGAGATTAGGTAAAACTGTCTGAACACAGAGAGATTGAGATAAAAGTGCCTGAACACTGTGAGATTAGGTAAAAGAATCTGGACACTGAAAGATTAGATAAAAATGCCTGGACACTGAGAGATTGAGGTAAAAGGGCCTAAAGACTGAGAGATTAGGAAAAAGGGCCTGAACACTGAGAGATTAGGTAAAAGTGTCTAAACACTGAACCATTTGGTAAAAAGTTCGAATACTATGAGATTGATGTAGAACTGTCGAACAAAGAGAGATTAGGTAAAAAACGAGAAAGAAAACCTAATCTGCCGAATAAGTACAAAACATATTCACAGACCATTAATGATGTCTACGTAGAAAATTAAAAGAAAAGACACTTAATAAAAGCCGGAAAAATTGCGACCTTCTGCCACTAAAAACCGCAATCATAAACGGTAAAACATAACACTTATGGAATAACATTGTTACCCCGTATATAGTTCACCCACTCCGGATCTCCTCCAAGTTTTAGAACTACCTTTGCACTATGAGCACAAAGAATTTCCAGAACTAACGAAATAACAGAGAAATTCTAAGTGAAGGAGGACATCTGAAATGTGTCAACTGCAAAGACATTGACACTACAAGGGAAGACAGGCTATTGATGGACTGAACGTATTTATTTATATGGATCCTTGCAGGATCACTATCGCAATTCCTGAGGTATTCATATGTGGTAACACGGTTCGATGTTTTCCTTTACACATGGAATTTTCTGTTCTACGGTTTCAAGGCCAAGCACCACAATACGAATGACTCTTTGCCCTCACAATGCCAATGCAAAGGCCTAACGGGGCGTGATGTTTGTCGGTGTGAAAATAAGTGTTTGAGTTCTCGAGACGAGCATTGTCGCTTACATTTGTTCGGGCTTTCGATGTTAATTATACGTTGTGGAAGTAATTAAAAGGGTGGATATAGGGCGCTGCTATGTTGTAGCCGGTAATGTGGAAAATGTAGTTATGGCGTATATGCGGTAAAAGAGAGGTGGTGTGAACGTAATCGGAACTGATTAAATGGTATATTCGTATGGTGTTTTGCAATGTTTTTTTTTTTAATGAAGGAAAGACTTGGTTTTAGAAATTTCGTCTGTCTTTAGGTTGCTTAATTGTTGGATCTTTAGGTTGGATCATTGTTGAAATTATCTTTAACGAAGACAACAAATGCCTGCAACGAAATATACTCGTATTTTCGGAGGATCTGTATAAATATCAATTTTAACTAAATGGCTTTAAATTACGCAAATAGAAACACCATAATTAATAAATTATAATTAGGTTGTTACTCTCGGGGGGTAGTGACAGAAGAGAAAAATTTTAAAACCACGTCCACAGAAATGTTTAATTGAGAAAAACATTTAATTTTGCGTAACGAGAAGTTACCTAATCATTTGTTACCAAACGCGTATGAGATTATTTTAATTTAACAATTTGTATTAAAAATACATAACTTATTATTATCGTTATATTCAATTATTTCTATTGAGATTTATCAAAATTTAAATAAATTAATATAATTATTAACTTATCAAAACGATTAATTATCATTTTTTTATTTAACAATGTTCAGTAAATAATTTAATAGAACCAAAGTGTTAAAACAGTTATTCTATACCATAACCTATAACACAAAACCAACTGTTGCATGAAATCATATTTTATCATATAATTCACTTATATGTGACTATAAGCGAAACTTGACGGAAATTCTAATGCCGCGAAATTGTATGTTTATGTCCATCCAATACGTTTTTGTAGGCGTCGCTATAGTAGTTTTCACTTTAAAAATACTGTTTTATCAGCATGAACCAAATACTTTGTTAACGGTTAAACTAAAATTACTGTTTTAATTTTAAAGAAATATTGAGATTAGGACAAATCGACGTCTGCGTAATTTCAATAAATGACGATAATAAGGTGTTCAAAATTAGTAACTAAATTAATACATATAAGAATATATAAACAATGATATAGCCTATATGAAAAATAATGTTTTCCGATGGTAGAAATGCGGTCTGAAACTATTCCAACATAATGTCTTTTAATAGCTTAACCAACAAACTGGGTTTACTTCAGACACCAAAACCGAACACTGCATAGTTTGAGTTCACAATACGTGGCAACTATGTGTAACTTTATACATTATGTATTTGGGTGGAGGAGGGTAGGTGGGGGGTTGGGGGTAACATTAATCACACAAGTGTCTTTGTTTTAATATTTCACTAAAATACTCAGGGAATTTGTATTAAGTTCAAATGGCACAATTTCAAAATTTATAATATCGTATTCTAGATCTGCTCGCAGGGGCAGAGTCTACAGAAGGTACGTTTTAAAATTGATATTCTACAGTTATTACGAACACTTGTGTCTCAATATAATTATTTTCAAATTTTATGTTCATTACACACGTAACGATAAAAATAAATCATGTGTTTTTAATATTAGACTTTGCCATTCGTAATAAACTAGCTACGACAATATGTAATTTACGTTTTTATGGCGAATTATTTGCCAGGTAAACACTTCAATTTCCTATTAACGCAAATAATATGGCTTCGATCCTCAGTAGCGCCAATGCATTTTCTGGTGTTATTTCAGCATCTTCTTCCAGTGTAATAAGTATATGAAAATGGATGCCTATAATAAACTGCCGTTAATAAAATACAGTTGAAGATTAGTGGAACTCTCTCTCTTAATATTTTGCTTGAATAAACCGAGTAATACAGTTCTAACCTGCACCTCTTACCACCTACATGATAAATAAGTAATATAAACAACACTTTTTTAATCAATTTTAACTTTGGTAAACAGAGATAAATTTTATTTTAGTACCTTTTTATTAAATAGTTAAAATTAATATAAGTAAAGAAGCATTACATATCCATTAAAACAGCTGTTCTACCATATAACATATCACATAGGAACTGTTTTATGAAATCATATGTTATCACCTATTTTAACCTACATGGGAAGAAATAAATATATATAAATAATTCAAAATTGAAAAAACTGTATTTTCACCAAGTGTCAACCACTACAAGTTTCTAAAAATGTATTTGATTTTGAGAGGATGAATAAAAAGGATTCTATTAGCGCTTAAAAAATTGAATATATATATATATATATATATATATATATATATATATATATATATATATATATATATATATATACATATATAAATTAACTGATATCATGTCAATATATATAAAAATTATTATAATAATATGAAATAATAATAATATAATAAATATATTAAATTGTATTATAGTAAAATACCAAAAACTATGTAAACAAATTATAAAAAATAAACAAATATGGAACTTAACCTCAAAAAATACATTCACTTCTATTTCACACAAAATACAATCCTGTAAGGTTATAGATATAAATATCGCAATATGTATTCTTGTGTATTAATAAAGAACTAAGTCAAAATACAAATAAAAGAATAATAATTCAATTAACAATTCAAAACTTTTGGTTGGCTCACAGGACAAACATCATCGAAAAGCTTTGAATTGTAAATTCAATTATAATTCTTGTATTTGTATTTTGACTTATGTTATATATATATATATATATATATATATATATATATATATATGCTGATGCATATTCCTTCACGGATGGAATCTGGAGTACATCCGTTCATTCTGCAGTGCATAAATTCGCAGTTCCGACGTTTCGCTAGAATCTCATCCAGCATTGACGAGGTGAACCCAACAACAGTTGAAGAGCGAGATTTCAACTGTTGTTGGGTTATCCTCGTCAATGCTAGATGAGATTCTAGCGAAAAGTCGGAACTGCGAATTTATGCACTGCAGAATGAACGGATGTACTCCAGATAGTAACTATTCATCATATATATATATATATATATATATATATATATATATATATAAGGAGCGTGAGAACTAATAGTAGGTATTAATAAAGGGAGTTATTATCACTAAAGCTCTTGAGTATATATTAGTAGGTTACGCATGCCTATAGTAGCACTAGCCTTTTTTTGGTTTTTGATGTCAGCCGTTTCAATAACCGCAACATCAATAATCATCAATCGTCCGTCCACAATCATCATACAAGTATGTGGTACTATATTCAAGTGCAACACAAATATATGTTCAAGTGATTTAATGTAACACTGATAGCTCGATTGAAGATGGAATTAGTTATTATTATGTTTTTTTTTTGTTTATGTAAATACGTATTTTGTTTTTAGATGCATCAATATTTACATTGTTAATGTAATGTTCATAATAAATAAAATAAAAAAATTGTAGTAAATTTAATAATGTAACGTGGGATTATTCCTTCTAACTCCCGCAATACCTATCTCCATTTAGCGAAAAATCACTAAAAGTAGCTCATATAAACCTCCATCCTAAACTCTTCTTTACTATTTAAATATTTATAATTATTTTAAAGTATTATTTTTAAAATAGGTGTAGATTCTAGTTTAAATGATTTTCAAAGGCGATGATCACCAAATTTAAAAAATCACTTTTATATAATTATTCCAGAGTAATTAAATCCTCTTCTCTGTTACTTTTTATCTGGTCAAATCGTCTGTAATGACAATGTATTTTCCAGATCTCTGTTTTACTATTTTATATATATTTTACACATTTTTAACAATAATTTCTATTATTGTTTTCCTGTAAAACGATCTAGACAGGAAGGGTGTGAGGCTATGGTTGGCGGGACTCTGGTGTTGGTTTTAAACTGATTTCTATTGTGAAATTACGTTTTCTGTGGTTCCGTATAACCTCGAATTTTTATTATTTTCGAAACCAAATTGTTTCGAGGGTTGATAAATATTTATCAGATGACTGTGCAATCAATGTTTAAAATTACTTTAAAATTATACATTTTAATATCTGACCTTCACAAAACCGGTTCACAAATAATATATAGTGATGCTTCAAATGTTACTTTTTAAGTACTGATCATATAACAACAAAATGTATTCAAGGATCGTAAAATGAAAGTACACATTTTGTAAATTATTGATACAGTTCGAAAAATCTTTCATTCAATTTAAAGTAGTTTTAAATATAAACTTACTTACTACAATACTAAATGTTAAACATTCGTATTTTCAATACAAAACTGATTATTTTACCTAAAACAAACACATTGTATTTGGTCAAGAAATGTTTAGTTATTTCAAGATACGTGAGTAGAATAAAATTTCAAAAACTAAAATACAGTATAGGGGTTTCTTACTTTAGATGCCATTATATCTATAATTATTTAAACAGACTTGGTAGGGACGTCTGAGCCACCCGTTATGTATTAGCTTCTAAAACAAAAATCTATAAATAAGCTTTGACAATTGATTCTTTCAGCTATTCTTATATTATTATTCTAATAGTTCACAGCCTAAAAACAACGCAATCACATCCTAATTACTCCATCAGTCACAATTTAATAACCCCAACAATCACCGCCTAATAATCCAATATTCAAAGTCTAATGACATCAACAGTCTCAGTTTATTGACTCCAGGAGTCACAGCCTAATGATATCAGCAGTCTCAGTCTAATTATTCCAGCAGTCACCGCATAGTGACTTTAACAGTCAAAGCTTAGTGACTCGAACAGTCACAGCCTTATGACACAAACAGTCACAGCCTAATGACTCTAACAGTCACAGCCTAATGGCACCAAGAGTCACAGCCTAATGACTCCAACAGTCACAGCCTAATGGTACTAACAGTCACATCCCTATAATATGACAGTCACACTCTAATGACACCAGCCGATTCAGTTTCATGACTCCAAACGTCACAGTTCCATGACCCCAACAGTCACAACTTAATGACACTAGCGGGCATAGAATAATGACTCACACTGTAACAGCCTCATGACACCAACAGGCACAGCCTAATGGTACCAACAGTCAAAACCTAATGACTCCAAAAGTCATAGCCTAATGACAACAGCATGTCACACCCTCAGGAATCTAGCAGTCACATCATATTGACTCCAACAGTCACAGCCTAATGACAAACGCAGTCACACCCTCAGGAATCTAGCAGTCACATCATATTGACTCCAACAGTCACAGCCTAATGACAACAGCATGTCACACCCTCAGGAATCTAGCAGTCACATCATATTGACTCCAACAGTCACAGCCTAATGACAACAGCATGTCACACCCTCAGGAATCTAGCAGTCACATCATATTGACTCCAACAGTCACAGCCTAATGACAACCGCAGTCACACCCTCAGGAATCTAGCAGTCACATCATATTAACTCCAACAGTCACAGCCTAATGACAACAGCATGTCACACCCTCAGGAATCTAGCAGTCACATCATATTGACTCCAACAGTCACAGCCTAATGACAACAGCATGTCACACCCTCAGGAATCTAGCAGTCACATCATATTGACTCCAACAGTCACAGCCTAATGACAACAGCATGTCACACCCTCAGGAATCTAGCAGTCACATCATATTGACTCCAACAGTCATAGCCTAATAACAACAGCATGTCACACCCTCAGGAATCTAGCAGTCACATCATATTGACTCCAACAGTCACAGCCTAATGACAACCGCAGTCACACCCTAATGAATCTAGCAGTCACAGTCTATTGACATCAGCAGTCATGTGCTATTGATCCCAGCAGTCACAGCCCAATGAATCCACCAGTCACCGCTGGTGCGAAAGACTCCGAAACACTGGTTGTGTCTTATTAACTGACGAGAATGTTACACAAACACCAATCGTTCCGCTAATCGCATAGCTTCACACACACGATGGCATAGCGACAAAATAAACAAAATAGCTCAATAAATAATTCTGGTGGAGGGAGTCACGGAATGCAAGCAAATATTCCGCCCTCGCCGAGTTATGGGCAAAGTTGTAAATAGTTTCTGGACGTAGGGACAGAGAGCATTTTGAACGCGTCCTGCAATTTAATGCTTCCACTGCCATTTAGAAATATGGTTTAGTGCTGAATAAACGGCGATCGTGCAACGCAATATCGTTTTTGATTGAGAAAATGAGAGGCTGAATTGAAATCCATGGAAGTTATACAATTTGTTACCACTTGACAAAAATGTAAGTCAAACCCGATTTTTTCGTTTCGAATATGTTACTAACATTGCAACTCTAAACACAAATCTAGTTATTTTAAATGTGGAAAACTATAAATACTGCCTAAAATTTGTAAAAACAGTACATTAATGTACCAACACTCATTAAACTGTACATACTTTAAAGTTTAATAATAAAAAAGAGCGCTCTATATTATTACATATTTACATTAAACTAAAGCTTCAAAATGTCTGATGAAGGCTTGATTCTGAAAAAATAAATGTTTCAGTAACAATAATATTGAAGTTAATAAACAATGTTACATGCTTTAACCCAAACGAATTTCAGAATAGAACTTTGTACAATTTACTGGAACGAATTTTCTGCAACTAATTTCTTCCAAATAGCCATCTTGATCTAAGTCGTATCAAGAGAAGTGAGGGATTTATGAATTTACCTTCTGTAAGTAGTTGTATATTTCTGTATTGCCGAAGTTCTGTCTGCATGCCATAGGTTTAATAATGACTTAAAGTCAGATTTACAGGAGAACAAATCATGATCAGTTCATTTTAATTGACTTGCTGAACAACGGTTTTTTATTTTAACCAATTACATACACGCGACAAACTGGTAGATAATAAACCGAAGTACTCTAAGTTTATTAGACGTAAAAAAACAATTTTTTTACATTATTAAAAAAAAACTGTTTATGCAGTAAAAATTTAAGAACACGATAAATTCTTAATTTGGCCTGCAATTATAATGATGAGCGTGATAATAACAAAATAAAGTAAAACAAAAATATATTTGTTAAAAAAATTAAGGTAGCCTAGTTTGTATAGGAAAACACCAAGGGAACAGCTGATTGTACATGATTGGAATTCGTCACTGGTAACTCGAATGTACGACAATCTACTGTTTCGATGTTTATTCCTATAAGTAAAAAAGTGAAAACGCGTATTTAAAACTTAGCAATAAAATTATAGTTAATATTTTATTTGAGAGAAAACGTATTATTCTTTTAAACACAGAGATATTTAATAACAAATATTCTATGATATTTCGGGGAGGCATTAGCTACCAATAAATTTGATTTTAGACTACAGTGTTAATTTCAAGTAATCATTACACTCGTCGGTTGTATATGCTCTAGTTATAGTTACATATCTGGTTTCACGTCTTACAATTTCCTATGAAAATACGGTGAAAATTAAATTAAATATTGTACTAATCTAACATTGTAATGGGAAAGATTAAAAGCGTGCTATCCTCACCTTTCACCATTTCACAGTTTTTTGGCTGTCAGTTATAGTTCTTCACCTATTCGAATTGTAACTATAAGCCAAAGTCATATCATTGAAGTTGAGGTTTGGCCATTCGGTAAAGCCAAACGAGAGTACTTAATTGTCCGATGGTCTACCTGAACCGAACTATTCAGATGGACTATCAAAATACGGAATTACTGGTAGTTAGGAAGGTTCAACTGGTCCCAAAATGATTCAGGATAATTAAGAGAAAACGTGGCTTGGGGCAACGTCCCAGAAGTCACCGGTCTAGGCGCCTAGGGCCTAGAGTACGGTCGTTAACGCTCAAGAATTCAAAACGGGAGTAATAAGGTGGATTTCTATTGTGATTCATTTTGAAAAAAAATTTTATTTAAACTATTATTATTTCTAATTTTTTATAGTCCTAGTTGACTGTCTTTAATTTTAATCTTACATTATTTTGATTAGGAAAGCATATTAGACTCAATTTTAGGGAGAAAATCTTTTAAATTAATATATTTCAAGATAAATATATAGGAAAAAAACAAAGTTAAGATGGTTTAATCAATTGACAACTGGGAAAAAAATACAGTTAGAAAAGATACACGTCAAAACATTTTCATTTAATTTATTTAAAAAAACAATAAGACATAGGGCTAACAATATATATATATATATATAAATATGTTTCCCCTGTATACGTACTAGGTTCCAAAGGATCAAATTATTAATATTTGGAAATATTGTTTTACAAAAGTAAGCTTATGTTTCAGCCTTTCCAGCTCAGTTTCTGGTTGTCTGCCTGCCTTGCTTATCTATTCTGAACTACTATACCTACTTGGCAACTTTACTGTCATTTATTTTATTAAATTAATAATTTGCTTTTATACCCGTATTCCAAAAATACTCTTACTATAGCGTTTGTTTTTGATAATTACTAAACATCCTGTTTGTTTATCACTTCTATATTCAATACGTCCAATTCATTTTATTATAATAAGTATTGCACTTCAAAAAATTACTTTAAAAAGTTTATTATGAGTAGGCTACATATTATTTAAAATAATTTCCAAAAACAAGGTTTTATTTTGTCTTACAATTTCTTAAAATGTTACCTAATAGTTTTATTGTTTTGTATTATTCCACTTTTGTTCAAGGTCGACTGAAGGACACAATTCCCAATTGCTTAATAAATTACTTTCGTATACAAATTGCCCGTCCTTGGAACAATAATATATTATTAAAGTCATGAATATAAATTAGGTGGCGTTCAATTAGGAAGGTTTTAAACCAGAGCAAGAAACGCAGGGGATGGAGAGTAATTACACGCTTAGCTACCTCTAATAACAGCTAAAGAATTTATTTTCTCCTAAACAACCTACCTCTACATAGCATCTACGAATAATATATCGCCTTCCTCTAAGAATAATATAAAATTCTAATTCAGTTTAATAAAATTACCCCTCACAGTCCAAAGAACTTCTTTTAAATATTTATTACTAATTGTGCTCCTTGTAGTCAATATTACTCTTGTATATGAGTAGAACAATAATGCCTTACGGAGGTGACGGGAAGGGTTTTGGATAACAGAATATGTCAATGAATGTCAAAAATAATATTTGTTCAAATGTACATTATTTTCATATAAACAATACTACACTATTTTCAGGGTGTTTATAGAATTACTGAATAGGAAACATACAAAGATAGTTTAGTATTCTAGTTTAAAAACCTCTGTACTAATATATATATATATATATATATATAAATATATATATATATATATATATATATATATATATATATATATATATAATAAATATGGTGATATGTTTTCTTCTAACATAGTTAATAAATTAAAAATATTTCAGGAACAAGAATACTTTTAATGAATATATCTATTCAAAGCTTTTCGCCGATAAAATAGTACCAGCATCTTCAGGAAAATAAACGTCTAATTATTTTCCTATATTATCGGCGAAGAGCTTTGAATAAATATATTCATTAAAAGTATTCTTGTTTTTGAAATATTTTTAATTTATTATAAAGACCTTCAGTCTTAAACAGACAAAACACGGCGCAGGGAAGGCAATTTAACTACATAATAAATATCAGTCAAATCGTACTGAACGAAAGAAACCGGAAAAGAAAACAATACCCATGTTTTTTTTATACTCAACTTTTGATATTTCCATTGAAATATATATATATATATATATATATAGAGAGAGAGAGAGAGAGAGAGAGAGAAACAGTACTAGGCAAATTATAATTTTAAAAATAAAAATAAAAAACTAATTAGGCACATAATGTAAAAAAATATTTCAGTAATATTTTACAGACAAGCCATAAATTCGGTTAAAATATTGTCTTCAATAAGCAAACAGATTATTTCTAACTTTAAATAAATGGGTTTAATAATTCTTGGAGCCCATTTCCGTTTTCGCATCATGGCCGTATGCCTTGCGTTGTTCAAAGGACTTCGTAACAATGATATCTCGTAATGTTTTAGAAAACTAAAGAAAGCAGGAAAGTAAAATGATTCAAAATAAATTACCTTGAAAGAAGTGTAATGTACGTCACTATTTTCAATTATTTTCTTAAATGGCAGGATGAAATGTACAATAATGTTTGAGTGAATTACACACTCGCACACTCTCAAACATAAATTTGTGTGTATATATATAAATATATATATATATATATATATATATATATATATATATATATATATATATGAAGGTATTATTATTACGTGTAAATAATGTTTTCCAACAGTGCATTTTACCTTTAATTTAATTTTACCTTTTGTGATAGTAAGGTTGTGATAAAAGGTAAATTTATTTTACTTAGTGGTGGAAAAAATTATTTACAAGTAATTATAATAACTTCAGTGCAACGGAAAAATAATGGACAACGTGAAATATCACTATATATATATATGTATATATATATATATATATATATATATATATATATATATATATATATATATAATACGTTTTCTTGTTTAATAATTTAAAACAACATAGGTTATTCAAATACAAGAATAATTAATAATAATGTGTATATTAATGTGAATATAAATTAATAACTATTCTTGTATTTGAATAACCTATGTTGTTTTAATATATATATATATATATATATATATATATATATATATATATATATATATATATGTGTGTGTGTGTGTGTGTGTGTGTGTGTGTATTTGTTTCTGTTGACTCTTTTTATTAATATATAGTTTTTCAACTTACATTGTTTCTATTATATTTGTGAATTTTGTTTTGCTACTTTTATATATTTAAAAATATTAAAATTATTTCTATTACAAAGAATAATTTTATTTTTTATATTATTCAAAGCTTTTCGCCAATAAAATAAGCATTAGTATCTTACATTGTTTTTTATTAGCTTAGTACTTATTTTATTGGTGAAAAGCTTTGAATAATATATAAATTAAAAATTATAATTTTTTGAAATAATTTTATTTATATTACTAGAAAACGTATCACTATATATATGTATATATATACATATATATAGTATATGTATATATATATATATATATATATATATATATATATATATATATATATATAAATATATATAGTGATACAATTTCTAGTAAAATAAATAAAATTAATATATGCATTAAAAATAGATCTCTATAAGAGAGAATAGAAGAAAGACAATTAAGTCAAAAAAAGACATGTAAAGCTAAATAGGTAGACCTATAAAGAGAGAGAGAGAGAGAGAGAGAGAGAGAAGGGGAGACAGACAGATAAAAGGAAATAAAAAACCTATAGAAGGAATTTGATAATTGTTTTATCACAGAAAACATTTCAACGTTTGATATTGCATTTACATAAAAAATGGGTCATAAAATAATTAGGAATACCTCTTTAACTGAAAGACATATTTAATCTAAAAGTTAAGTACTTGTTGTCCATATCAAAAGTTTTTGTGTAAATACTTGACTATGGCGGGTACATCGGAAGAAAATGTTCGATTGTGGTGGCAATAAATTCACTCCTAACGTACGGGAGAAAGACTCCTTAAAATGAAAGATATATATGAAGCTTAGGTACTTATAATGAAACCTTTTTTTTAATAATCCACCTGTAAATGTCATTATTGATTTGGAACATCTCCCAAACTTTAGTAAAATATGCAATCACAATAAAATTAAAACTCCAAATTTACAAAACTCCAAAACTGCGTCCTACAAAATTCGATTATTCAGAAAATTCCTGAAACCAAAAGCCATGATAATTCCTAAATGGTATTTCGTTTACCAAAGAGCTAAAGCAATTTTTTTGTTTATAGTTTATTTATTCCAATCCGGGTACTTATTGCGAAAAGCACTTTGGCAATACCGCCAAGACAGTTGTCTTAGATAATATACATCGCCGCCATTAAATCTCCTCAGACATGTGTTTCTAAAGTCGAGTGGTTCCGGTTCCGCTTTGTAATGGCTCTGACGCGACACTACACAAGCCGAGAGCATTTACAAAATGTCCAACATTTCTCTGCAAAATCTGTGATTCTGTTTTAAGGAAAATCTGTATTGTCTGAAGTGAAATCCTGTCAATAAAACTTAATGGTACATGTATTTTAAGTCTCTTTCTTTAGCATACTTGGTTTCCTTGTACACGTATGTTCACCTACCACTAGCGTAAAACAACCTTGAGCCCATCGTGATGTCTACATGAGTCTACAGATAATATACGAACATACGATATTGCAAAAGTCCATTAGTAAATCCTACATTTTATTAGCAGGAATAAATGTTAGGATTTATTAACGTTAGTTGAAAAATGTAAGAATTTGATGAATTTATGGTTTTTCGGGCTTATGTCAACAGAGTTTGCGACTTGGTAGATTTTGCCTGTTGACGGTTGGTAAATGTTAGTTTTGTCAATAAAGCAATGCGTTTCTCAATAATTTTCTGCTGGCAACGAACGCATCCAATAAGGGTAAGTTAGGTTAGGTTGGGTAACATTTTGACCTGCCTCTGAAGGAAAACCAGGTTTGAAAAGAACTATGATTACAGAAGAGCACGGACCTTTACCTTTAAGGGTTGCTGAATTTTTAGATTTAGCTATAAATAGGTATGTGGGTTTTCAGAGTAATACGTACATATATGACCACTTTTACTCCTTTGTTAAATAAAAACTGTACTGTTTTTCTGATGGTTAATTTTTAAGAAGGCAATAAAATACCTACATATACAAATTTATACGAAGCTCGCTCTTCAACTGTTGCTGGGTTCACCTCCTCAATGCTAGATGAGATTCTAGCGAAACGTCGAAACTGCGATTTTGTGCACTGCAGAACGAACGGATGTACCCCAGATAATAACTATTCATCATATTTTTCCATCCGTGAAGGAATATGTATCAGCATATATATATATATATATATATATATATATATATATACATATACATATATATCCCATTTTCAAGCGATAGTAATTATAAAATACTTTTTGTTCATTCACTCTAGTTCAAATTCATTTTTTCAAATGTTACACAGTATTTTTTAAACATTAATTTAATAAATAAATAAAATGAATTCATTTTAGTTTTATATAGAAGAAATTATTTTCGCAAAAAGAGAAAAGGTGTGACATATAGCTATTTCGTCTGATTTGGATTGAAAAAGGTTATAACACGATTTCATAAAACAGCTGATATAATGGTATAGGTTGTGTGTTAGAACCTCTGTTTTAACTGATAGGTTATGTTAGATCTAATTGAATTGGTAATTTCAATTGTAATTATTTAATACAAAGTAACTAAAATAAAATCTTATTTGTTGTTCTAAGTAGGAATTGTATTTAGTAAATTGTTTTTTACATTAATTGACGTTTAAAGAGGAAACACATTATATTCTTCCATATTTAAAACCCAGAAATGATCTCGTGTTTCTAGAAATCCATATCCCCAATACTCTGTAGTTGGACACTCCATGACCTTAATTCTCTATAGTTGGATATTATATAGCCTGAATACTCTACATTATGAATACTCTATAGTAAGAAACTCTATATCCTGGAAACCTTATAGTTAAATAATCTATATCCTGGATATTCTACAGTTGGATACCCTACAGATTAAAGACTCTATTGTAAATACTCTATTGCCTGAATACCTTATAGTTGGATACTCTATAGCCCGAACACTTTATATTTGGATACTCCATATCCTAAATACTTTATAGTTGGATACACTTCAGCATGACTATTATATAGTTGAATACTCTATAGCCCTAACACTTTACAGTTGGTTATTCTATTGCCTGAATACCCTATAGTTGGATACTTTATAGCCTGAGTACTTTATATTTGGTTATTCTACTGCCTGAATAACCTATAGTTGGATACTCTATAGCCTGAATACTTTATAGTTGGTTATTCTATTGCCTGAATACCCTATAGTTGGATACTCTTCAGCATGACTACTATATAGTTGGATACTCTATAGCCTAAATACTTTATAGTTGGTTATTCTATTGCCTGAATACCCGATAGTTGGATACTCTATAGTCTGAATACAATATAGTTGGTTATTCTATTGCCTGAATACCCTATAGTTGAATACTCTATAGCCTGAATACTTTATAGTTGGTTATTCTATTGCCTGATTACCCTATAGTTGGATACTCTATAGCCTGAATACTTTATAGTTAGTAATTCTATTGCCTGAATACCCTATAGTTGGATACTCTTCAGCATGACTACTATATAGTTGGATACTCTATAGCCTAAATACTTTATAGTTGGTTATTCTACTGCCTGAATACCCTATAGTTGGATACTCTACAGCCTGAATACGTTATAATTGGTTATTCTATTGCGTGAATACCCTATAGTTCAATACTCTATAGCCTGAATACTTTATAGTTGGATACTCTTCAGCATGACTACTATATGGTTGGATACTCTATAGTTTAAATACGTTATAGTTGGTTATTCTTTTGCCTGAATACCCTATAGTTGGATACGCTATAGCCTGAATACTTTATAGTTGGATAATTTTCAGCATGACTACTATATAGTTGGATATTATATAACCTGAAAACTCGATAGTAGGATACTCTTCAGCATGAATACTATACAGTTGGATAATCTATAGCCAGAGTACTCTATAGTGGGTAACTCTATTGCCTGAATACCCTATAGTTGGATACTCTATAGTCTAAGTACTCTATAGTTGGATACTCTTCAGCATATATACTATATAGTTGCATTCTCTATAGAACGAATACACTATAGCCTGAATTCTCTACAGTTGGATACTCTATAGCCCGAATACACTATAGCCTGAACTCTCTACAGTTGAATACTCTATTACATGAATAGTATATAGTTGGATACTCTATATCCAGTAAATGCTTAGTGTGTAAAGTAGGAAGACTAGATTATAATAAAGCGTCTGGCGACAAGGTCAATTTTAGAAATAAAAATCAACCATTTTCTAAATGAAGTGCAAATCTAGCTTTTAAGGTAAGAAAATCCGCCTCATGAGAACATTGAGTTTTTATTATGCCAAACCCGAGAGTTACTGAATAATTTGAAATACAACACTATTTGGCAGGATAAAGCCCCATGTATGGGAAAACAGTTCCTGGGTGGTTAGTTTCTACGTTATGGATATTTCCAGTAAAAACTGAAAAGATGATTTAAGAGTAAAGTTGGAAAATTTTAAACAAAAATGTTTTTGAGAAGTAGAAGAAACCTAGGTTATGCAAGATCTAATTGAAATGAGATGTCTTGTTTGAGGTTGCAGAAAAATATGTAAAATGTTTAATTAAGAGAACAAAAGAGTTTGTTTTCAGTAAATGCTCTTGGCCATTTTATCTTGAGTCCAGTAGTATAAATTAGTGCTTACATCGAAATTTGTTTAATTGCCTGTTTACTAAAAGTTAATCGAATTTATCCTTTAGTTGCGAGACAAGGAAAACGAGTAAAGAAATCTCCTTTAGCAACAGTTTTGTTAACACTTTAGCCCCCATGTCGGGCTAAAATTGGCCTAAATTGGCCCGATGGCCCAGTAAAATAACTGAATACCGTCGGACCACTGGACTCGACATTGTGGTGTAGTAACGCTTTACGTTTATTACTACTACTCAACCGGTGTTGTTACTTTTCGAAAAATTAATGCACTGTATTAAACAAGCTTCACACGACTTGCATAACTAATTACGATGGTTTTTGTTTGATACATAAATGCCCACGGCATTGTAAAAATGGTGTTACTATAGGAGCTAGTTGTCGGTAGTTACGGCCCGACACACTAATTGTTAACAATTTTAATGAAGTTGAGTCGATTATTTCTACCATAAAAATTGGTTCATTGCAAGAGGTTGATATTTATCTATTTTAATTATAAAATAAATATCTTGTAATACGTGTTATATTGATTTTAACTATTTTTAAAAAATTTTACAAAATCTAAGAGAGAAGTCAGAAATATTTACTAAATATATAAATTTAGTTGTAAAACAATTCTTAAAAAACTATCTTGGTCGAAGTTAAATACAAACATTGGTACACTTAGATAAACTCATGCTTACTAGGAAGTAAATTAAACTAATATAAATTCCTTACTAAGGAAATGTTTAAGATTTAAAACGTTGACTTGGCATAAATCTAGCATAACATCTATCGGATCTGAAGCATTACTTATCAGAGAGAGAATCTTTTTACGCTTTCGTTATATATATACAACATATCTATAAACTCACATATGAATCACATGTGACACGTTTAAACTTCTTCGTGATAAGCGATAATCACTTTTCTTGCCAGTCCGCTTATTATGTAGGCAAACGAAATATGCAATTGTGGTTTTTTGTTTATTGTTTACACACAGAATACAAAAAATGATAAAACAATCTTCCACAGATGAGAAAATATAATTAAAACAAAAATCAGGTCGGGCCAATTGGACCGACTCAGTTTATTTACGTGTCAATTAGGCTATTAAGAACTATGTCGGGTCTACACGTGTTTTTACATACATTATGGTAAGAAACGTATTTTCGTACTTAGGTACGATAGGAGAGCAAAACATAAGTACACATTATATAAAAATAGGCCAAGTTTATGGTAGTCCTCCAAGTAAACGCGGATATTGTGGCCTGCAGCTAAAGTGTTAAGTAACTGAACTGAAGACGGGTTTGCAAAGGAAACACTTCAATTAAACGTTCGGCCAAATTACCCAAACAACGTTTCGAGTTTTTGCGTCTGAACTTTTCTCACAATTAAATAGCGCCAACGAGATTGCAAACTTGGCGCGATAACGAAAACTTCTACAGTACAGCTCTGTTAAGTAACAAGTTTTGTGTCAAACTTTCAGAACTGTTTGTGATTTTTGCTGGGGAAAGTTATAGTTTTATTAATAAGTTTAAGAAAGAGGAAACAATTTGTAATTTTTCTTTTTATTTTCCAAGAAAAGCGTAATTTCAAACGTACAACAATTGTAAGAAATACATTATAGAACCGGAGATCCAAGAACCATACTTGGTTCATATACAACTTTTTTGCAACTTACGTAAGGCTCTGTTTACGATAAAAGACCATGGTCGCCGAAATAATTGATGCCGAGCTATATAACAAGAGTTTTGGCCTATACACTATCCAAAACATTAGTTGCAAAACGTGGCAATGAGGCGCTGCACGTTTCACTGATTAATCCCCTTTGCCAGGCTGAGGTAGAACAGGTGAGTGTATCGTCACCGTCCTTTATTGTGGTAAGCATCGTTGTGCGCATGACATGAGACATTTTTGACGGGAAGGAAGCATTGGTGAAAGCCACCTCCAAGAATCTGTCTTCTGTCAACAAAGAACCTGTCTTCGTCTCTGTCTTCTTCAAAGTAGTCTTCCTCATTAATTCCTAGGTGGCGCCTTGAAGAAACTTTATGACAGACAACCAGCTTGCGTTAAACTCTAAAGGGCCTTAGTCGGGCTAGCAAAAACCAATCGAGTTGAAGTGGGCGCCAAGTCACGTCCGTATTATTGAAACGAAAAGGAGCCCTGGCGAAGAATATCAACACTTTTCCACAACCGATACCGAAGTTAACCCGATCTACAATGTCTCATATTGAACTACGAGGCAAGCCAGACTACAGCCAGATCACGTAGGTAGAGCGAGCAGCTGGAGCCCCGTCAAAAAATACTGTAACTTACTTCCAGACATTGACAGGTCTCAATCAGCCTGCCATATTCACCGTATCTTACCCTCCCTATAATACCCGCTCTGCAAGCATATGAATAGATTAATACTTCCGAATGTCAGGACATTGCCTAGTTGAGAGGAACTGCTGCAGGGCTCATTTAATCAGACAAGGTAGGAAATAGGTGGTTCCCGAGGTTATGCAGCGTCTGTCACCGCGACACTAGCTGTGGGTAGGCGTGTGGGAACAGGGCTTTTGATATTAGGCTGGATATAGCAATGGTATCTGCAAACCAGGAGGTTCGTTGGGAAAATAGAAAAGGTATTTTTTTTGCCGAGGACTAATACCATCATAACGGGGCTGGCTGACTGATTATGTTTCCTTTTGTTTGCTCCAGAAGGACTTCAACGTCTCGCCTTTACTGGTCAGCAACGGATTAAATCGCCGAGTGCCAAGGGTACGCGTGGATAGAAAGATATTCTAATTATATTTGGCAAATTTGTAATACTTTTAGTGGAATACAAAATAATATAATTACAAACGCCAACGCATTGTATGGTAAGAATGCAACAATTTTATAACAGATTTTACTATCGAGACAGGCTAAAAGGAAACGGACAGACTTCTGTCTATTTGTCAGTTGTACCTTTCAAAGGGTAATTCAAACGCTTGAGATCATTAGGAGAGTTTAAAATTTTATAAAGGTTAGTCATGTTTCTCACATCCTGGAGTTCGGAACTCAAGGATATCCTTTATTAGTATTTGACACATCACTGGAAATCTATCATTCAGTATTCTAAGTAGGTTTCCTGTACGATTGTGAACATTTGTCAAGAATGTTTTACTTCCTCCAAATCTAGATGATAATGCATGACTCTGACTTCTCTGTCCCATTAAAAATGTTTTCGTCCTTCTAATTACACAAAACGGTCGATTGTTAAAATAATATCCTCCTCGTATCCGATCTTAGGGTTTTTTCCTCAGTAGTGGCCTGCAGAGAGTTGATCGCCGGTTTGGGTATCAAGTCAGATAAAACTAATTATTCTTTCAATGTATCTTTTGGTTCTGACAAGACGATTTTGTTTTTTTCCATAATGATGAACTAGACGTGACTGATGAGGGTTTTACTGCTACAACACCTGATTGCCTTGAATAAAGATTTGGGCATTTAGTAAGTACTGCTTGATTTATAAAGAATATTTTGTTTTAAATGATAATGTGAGATTGAAACTCAGAAATATAAAACTCGAAAAAAATGTTAAAATAAAAAAAACTTTTAATCGACCTAATAAATGTTTAACCAAAATTACTATTATATATTAACATAGTGTAAATAGGTATTCTGTCTATTCTAATTATTGTGTTATTCCATTTACTGTCCGAAGATTTAAAACGCATATTGAAAGTTTAGGATAAACGTGTAAATAGTTTCAGAATAAAAATTAATAATTACTAAAGTATTCTCTAACTTTTGAGGCAACGTTATAAAATGTTATAGAAACCGATCAAGCTCATTGAACATAATTATAAATCAAACAGTAACTTCGGCAACTAATGACTATCTTAGCGGGCATTTACAACCTTTCATAACCTTATTTAAATCTGAGTTTTCTTTGCCAAAAAGTGATTTAACATTAGAAATTTTTTTTTATCACAAGCGTATGACGTAAAGGTTTTGTAATTTAATTTTTTTTAAACCCCAAAATCCGGAAGTTTGACTTGAAGGGTTATTGATTTTTAAGTGTTTTCTTATCAAAAGCATAAAGATGGCACCAGGGTCTTAATAGCGATGAGCGGTTCAGATATTGATTCATTTTATGTCCTAGATTACTTACATTAACACAGTTGGAGTAAATTCGTGATCCAACCTTCTGACACATTTCCTATTTAATTGGTTACTCTCAATTATTTTACTACAACAATTGCGATAGATAGTTTGACTAGGTTGCAATGATGTGATCTTTGTTTGTTTTATTTTATGGTTTATGGTTTTAGAGTTTCAGAGTATCTCCTTAAAACTGAGTGAACATTACTATTGTGTGTGTGTGTGTGTTGTTTGTGTGTGTGTGTGTTTGTGAGCGTGTGCGTGTTTGTGTGCGTGTGTGTGTGTCTGTCTTTAAATGAATAAATAAATATATATTTTTATTTATTTATTTATAGGTTATCATCGCCGTTACAAAATAATACAAACTAAACGTTTGTGGATGTGTGTGCGTTTGTGGGTCTCGGTGTGCCTGTGTGCGTTGTTTCTGAGAATGCGTGAATGCTGTGCATATTGTGAGAACAAGTATTGTAAGTGGTGTAATTTTAGACTGGGGTACCGCAAGGGAGGCCAAACACTTAGTATGTGCTGTTAGGAGCTTTTTCACTCACCCCCTGCGGGTAAATGTATACCAATATAATATATATATATATATATATATATATATATATATATATATATATATATATATATTACCTACATGCGTCACTTTAATCAAGAAAATCAGGTAAAAGGTGACTTAAACAAAGTGACAAATAAACATTTCATCACATATTTCCAAAAATTGATTACTACTTTAAACTAATTACCTTGTGAAAGCTGTTCCAATGTGGTGGCCTCGTTGATGGATAGCAGCAAACAGAGTACAACAGAGGTTGTGAAGCGACGACTGATGACCATTGTTACACAAAAACTTACACACGCGCACTCATACGTGTTATATTCAACACATTTCATACATCTGAAACAGAAACACAACCGTAGTAAGTGGAGCAAAATAACGACAAGAATTTTATAATTTGTTTAAATGGAAAATCCTAATCTACTTCTCATTTAAACAACGTTTGTAAAACATTGCAGAGAGAAGTAAATTTCTGAAAAATTGTATTCATTTATAGTATTAAAGGGTTTCACCAGTGTTGCCAATACAAGTAGGATAAATCTAGAGACAATATGCCCTGTTAGAAGATAACGGATAGGTGCTTTCTGAAGCCAGTTGAATACAAGATCGCATACGTACCCTATATCAGGATCATAAAGAATTATATAACCGTTATGTTGAAGGATATGAAAGAGTAAAGAGAAATAGTTACTATTAAAGACATAAAGATCTGATGGTTGTGAGAGTGAGAGACAGTTTTAGCATTTGATTTCCAGTGTTACCTGTTGTAGATGTATTTTCACCTGCGGTGAAGACAAATGTTTAGCTGTTACCGGAAAACATAGGTTTTGTTTCTTTTACCCAAAATGAATAGGTACGATTTTCATAAAGTGTGTAGCCAACTCGTTTTATAAGAATCTCTTAAAATTTATACTGTTTAAAAATACTTGCTCTTCATTCATAAGTTTGAATAGAGTTTTTAATATAAATAAGTTATTTACAGTATATAAACATAATATAGAAGGTAAATATAGAAGATAAATTAAAATGAAATGTAACTGATATTTTTCTGAAGATAAATAAGTTACCAAAAGTATTTTTGAAGATTTTCCAAATCATTATTGTTTTTTTGGGTCGAACTAAAATTTTAGTTTCTTAAATTAGTGGTTACATACCTGAAAAACACCATCTAGTAATACTTTTTTCCATACACCTATTAATGATTAATATTTAAGAAATTGAATATTAATCAGTAGTATATTAATTGTTTTTCTTATTACATTCTTTGTTTTCAACTTATTTTCGTTTCAGGATAATCTATTCGCGGTACTACAATTACTAATGTTATGAAATTGCCTTTATACTCTGTCTTGTTTTATTATTGAATCTTTATTGCATTCGTACATGTTCGACTAATTATATATATATATATATATATATATATATATATATATATATATATATATATATATATGTGTGTGTGTATATATGATGATAAAGATGATGATGATGATGATGAATAGTTATTATCTGGAGTACATCCGTTCGTTCTGCAGTGCATAAAATCGCAGTTTCGACGTTTTTCTCATCTAGCACTGACGAGGTGAATCCAACAACAGTTAAAGAGCGAAACTTCGGAAGTGCGATTTTGTGCACTGCAGAATGAATGGATGTACTCCAGATAATAACTATTCATCATATTTTTTCATCTGTGAAGAAAGACGTATCAGCATATATATATATATATACTCGTATATAGGCCTACAAATGTTGATACGTAATTATTCAAGGCTGGAAACATATGATAAATAGTTCATATCCCGTTCATCTTGTTAGTGAATTAGGATATTAACTATTTATCATATATACACACACATTTATATATGTAGTATATGTATTTCAATTAAACATATAGTAGGCCTATATCAGAAAAATTGGAAAATATACATGTGTTAACATATTACAGTTGTATAGTCAGAAATAAATTTTATTGTATTACAAAAGGCATGTATTTAAAAACACGTTTAAAAGGGATATTTGTACTATTTACAGCTATTACTATTTATAGAATAATAAAGGATAAATTTAAATTGTGAACAGTTCTTTGAAATTCGTATCTTTTATTGCAATATATTGTTTTACAGATCATTCTGAGACTCAGGTGATATTAGGTGTCATTAATTGTTCGGTGGGTGAGTGATTACCTGTTGGATTAAAATGTAGAACTAAAGCCATCCCCTATTTGAAAATAGGGGTAAATCCTAATAGGTGCTAATCGCATGAAGACCCCGTTCGATTTGGCAACATAGGTTTACCAGTGCAGTTTTGATCTGTTAATCTATTCCTAAGTCAGTCATTTCGTATTGTAGAAAATCCGAATGGAAAGTTAACAAACGAAATAAGAAGTATGGTTAAAACTAGGATGTAAACGTTGTGAAGGGAAAACTGAATTGGTAAACCCATGAATAAAAAGCACTCATAAGATAAATAAGATAACAAAATGAAAGCCTTTAAAGAAGAGATAAAAGGATTTCCTATAAGAATCTAGGAGTGAAGAGATTCGTAATGATATGGAGGGAAGGGAATTAGAATGACGGAACAACTAGGACAAATGGAGTTTCGGCTGTAGCTAAGTGCTCTACACTGATAACGTCCCTCCGAGGTTTAATAATAAAATATAAAAAAGGACAAATGGAATGGAAGAATGCAGAACATATATAATTTACATTATTTCTTACAAAAGCAATCGTTTTTTTCTGATGACGATTGCAAATACTAAAAGCAAGATAGGTTTTGTCGTTATAAAATAACTTGACTCTATTTACAAAACTGTTGTAACATAAAATTAATGATCACTTAATATTATCGAAACTATTTGAATCACATTGTAAATTAACAGTATACTAATATTTTTCCAACCCTCCTATTACAATCGGTAATTAAAAATACCATAGACCAAATATAACTCAAACAACATACTAATTGTATTTGTCCTTGTTTTCCTGTATAACGTAGGGGCAAATTATTGTGCATTTTTTGCCATTTGTAAATAGATAAGTTAATGACCATTACTATAGAGAGTGACCACGGAAAACTAATGTTTTAGAACAGCTTTACCTTGTTATTGTACGAGTACAACAACAAAATTATACGTTTAACATAAACTTTTTAAGAACCTCGTTCTTTCATCAGACTTATTAAGAACGGTCGTGTATAAACAAAACGTACCAACATAACCTTACTAAATTTACCTCCTTTCAAATCCTCGGGCGCAGATGCTATTGACAGCCTTCTGGAGTAAATGAAATTGATATTACCCAAGTGTAATTGCGTTTGGCTTGTATAAGCTTTGTAATTAATTAGTTTTACCACCATCGGCGTCATAAACACAACGTTATTAACGCAGACATGAAACAGAACAGATTTCGAAAAGCAGTATTTTAAAAAAAGATTGTATTAATAAGGAACTTTACACTGATGTTAAAATATTTAATAGACAATCTAACGTAATGTCATAGTTTTTTTATATCGAGAGGGGACATTAAAGAGTCAATATTTTTCTTCCTTTCATACTCTTCCGGCCTTTTGACCCTATTGTATTCACTTTAACGGGTATTTTCGCTTTTGCATTTGGAGGATACATGTAACTTGAAATACTATATAATTTGAAAAGGTTTATAGAAACGTAAGCAGCCATTGTACCTGTTCACCTGCTTCAGATTTTTAAAAGGTCATCTATTGTTCTCCTCTAATGCTCCTACGTAGTTCTATTCATAAATGTCTTGATAAATCATAACTATCATGGCCCCTTTACATTCTTTAAGGGATATTTTCAAATAAACCTATCTTAATCCAGACTGTTATGCATCAGGATACGATTCGCACAATAAAATGTTTTTATTTGTAATAGAAAGCTATAGTAGAGATTTAAAACAAAATTAAAAAAAAAAATAGCAAGACGTTTGTGTAATAGCGTTTACTACTCTTACTTATTTACGTCAAACGTAGTAAATATTAATGCCATAATATTAAATATTGATTATAAATTTTAAAAAACTATATCTTTTTTCAATATAATATTATTACAAATATTGTATTATAAAACTGTGGTATGTAAATATTTTCATCTAATCTATTTAGTCTAGTTATATATCTGACATTTATATATATTACATTATTACATATGTAGCCTATATTTCGCATTTTTTACATTCCTAGGTTAAATACTATTCACAGGAGACAATGCCTTATGAAAGGGCTTTTACTGCGACGAAAACAATATTACAACATTTAAAGGCTAAGCATATTGCATTTCCATATTATATGAATAAGTTAATAAATATTTTACTTTGAGAAACACTTATAACAAAATTATCTTCCAGGCTATAAAATAGTTGAAAAGTGCTGTGGAAATTATTAAAAGTAATATATAGTAGAAATGCATTCAAGTTCTGCATAAATAAGAAACATCCGGAATTTGGTAACTTTATTCCAAAAAGTCTCATAAACAATCTAGAAAAGCCATCACGGTTTGAGATGGCCTAAAATATGTATAAAAAATAGTTGAGTAGGCGTAATGAAAGAGAACAATAGGCGTACTTTTGAAGGTCTAATGCAGACAGTCAAATACGAAGACCTTCTTACGTTTCCATAACCATCCAAAACTATTCCCATTTCAACAATTTTCCACTTTGTTTATTCTTGAAATAAACCACTACGAATCCGACTTGAAAGTCGTATATTCTATTTTTTCATCCCTGAACATTTAATTCTTAGGACATATTAAACCTAGTATTGTAAACGTTTAGCATATTTATTTTCCAGAATCATTTTCGTTAGTTTCGAAAACAGTTTTCGGTAACAAGATTACATCATCACTACAATTATCGTTATGTGATTGTTGAAAAAAATATGTTGTCGTCGACTTCTAAGCCCATTTAATTTCAAGAAGATGTTAATTTTATAACTCTTCTATAAGTAAATAACTACCTCTAATTGTGTGTATATATATATATATATATATATATATATATATATATATATGAGTACAGTTTTCTGTCTTTCCTAACGTTACAAAACAGAGTGACTCCATTTTCAAAACTTAAATCGGAAATACGGTTTAAGTTTTGAAACTGTAGTCACTCCGAAACGCGTCAACAGAGGAAATTATTATAACTTTAGGAAATGCAGAAAACTGTACTGCAACATATAGAAATATTTCTAACAGAAATGAAGATGAGTATATCAAGAATTTCTATTTGTATATTCGATTTTTATTTTAAATATTTTCAAATGTGATTCTGAGTAAATTTTTAATTTTTATAAATTTGTATTACACCAATTCCTTTTTTCTCGTTGTCACCAAACCATATACAATCTCTCTTCAACCAGATAAACCCCTATTCTTGTATAGCTCTCTCTTCTTCACTCCCTTATACTATTAGTCGTTATTATCTGGAGATACGTCCTTCCTAGAAAACTCATTTCTATTAGATATTCGACTCAAAGCATTCCATTTTCTAAATATATATCTTTTACTTTTCCTCATAGTTCCTCTTCCCATTAATTGTTTTGCACTTTATAAGTGTAAATTAATCGTATAACATTGACAAGGACTTCACTTCATTCTCATTGTTCATCTCCCTTTTCCTATATAGGTTGAAATTGCAACATAGTGGGGGAGTCTTCATCTCCCAATTCACATTTCTTGCTGTTTGTTGTTTCTTCAAATATTTGGTTTCTGCATTTATTTGTAATATGTACTGTAATAAATTTAATTGGTATAAACACAAACTTCTTATATATTAAGATAGAAAAACAATATAGCTATAGACCAAAAGTATGCGGTAATATTTTCGGATATGATCAAGATTGATAGTTTTCTTATCTCAGTAAAAATTATATTTTTATTACTTGAACCGTATTGAATCCCTCTTGTGTGTCTCTCTTATTCTCCGCTGGTCTGGCAGGAGTAGTTTCAATGGTAGAATTGGCAAACCTGAACAATGAAAATTGCCTGTGGCGAAAAGACAGGCTAAGCCTCTTTACAACGCCAGTCATTAAATGTTTTAATAACCAGATGTAATCCCGGCAGAGAGCGCCTAGGTCGCTGTTATTGGCTGTTGCATTAGTGACCGCCTAAATCACGGATACGTCTCGTAAATGAACGCCTGTTACTAAATGATGTTCAAAATACAAATTTAAGGTATTTTGTAAAATAAAAACTAATTTAATTAATTTCCTGCGTCAAGCTTACACTTTACAGACAGTTTTTATAAGTACGTGTCACGCTTCTGATTCCTAACCGTAAGATGCTGAATCGTCATTCTCCACCAGCCTATTTTCAGAATTAAACAAACACGACTTAAAACGCTATATTATATTTCGTGGGGACCAAGTAGGTTTTTCCTTAATCACACACGAGTTCACTAACAAATTATCTTTGTTTCTACAGTTACGGGGATACTAGTTAGGGTTAGACATTGACTCTTAGAAACTATTATCATTTACACATATGTTCGGTTACTCTTCTAGTCCTACTCTTATTGAAGCCATTTTTGGCATACAAATTACCAAATGTCAGTCTCCTCTCTTATCTCGCTCCTTTTTTCTCCTTAAATATAAACATTTATGCAGGTAAACTAATACCAAATAGTTCCTAATATAATCAGCAGCGCGTTAAATGAAATATGACTCAACTACTCTTACAACCCTGATCTTAATACCTTCTACAACATAAAGAAAGATCGGTTAACAACTTACATTTTTTTAAACACGGTGGAACGTTTGCTGTAATTAAGGTCACATTTTTTTAAATTTTCTAAAATATTAATTGTATAAAAACATTTCTGTATTTTTGAACATATTCATATTTATTTTAAAAAATGCCTAGTTTTATTATAGCCGGCATTCAGTACTTACTTCATTAAAATAGTTTCTCTAAACATTTTATTAAAAAAAAAACACAATTAAGTATTTATTTCCCAGTTAGCAATGATTACTCATAAAGTAATAGGTTTTTATTCCAGTTTTTTTTCCTTTTCGCTCAAACAGTTTATTTATGAGTGCTACAGATTATGTTCTGTCATCTGCTCATCCATTTCTATCAGGGAAAACCCTAAAAGAAATCACGTAAATTACGCGCTCAAATTTGATCGAAAGCGGATAAATGAAATGCAGGGAATTACTCTGTTACCCATGACTATTAAAAAAAGAGCTTTCGGACTCATAATCATATGGCATTTTTCTTATTATTTTGATTAAATGGGAATTGTTTATATTATTTTATATATTAATATATATTATTATATTATATTAAATAGAGCATACATATTATATATGTATATAGGCTCGTAGCAGTAACAACTGCTTTTTCTTTATTGCAATAAAATGGAATGAAATACTCACCACTGAATGATTTTTAATTGTTTAAATTTTATATTAATAATGTAACTTAAATACCAATATATTTTATGCTAGAATCACAACTCTATTTCTTGGTAAAAAATGTTTTTTTGTTTACCTGTTTTCACCATCGTCTATTATTTCTTATCCACCTTATCTATTATTTCTATTGCTCAAAAATCCTAAATAATGTTACACAAATTCTCAGCCTTCCTCTGTTACATACATTTCAACATTTCAATTAAACAGAAAAATAAAATGAATAAACAATCAAATTCACACCAGCTGATTAATCACCATCTGACGTATAGAGCTTACTTATTAATAAACCCACTTTAGCGATACTTTCATTAAAAATGCATTGAATTAATCACCATCTGACGTATAGAGCTTAATTAATAATAAACCCACTTTAGCGATACTTCCATTAAAAATGCATTGAATTAATCACCATCTGACGTATAGAGCTTACGTATTAATAAACCCACTTTAGCGATACTTTCATTAAAAATGCATTGAATTAATCACCATCTGACGTATAGAGCTTACTTAATAATAAACCCACTTTAGCGATACTTCCATTAAAAATGCATTGAATTAATCACCATCTGACGTATAGAGCTTACTTATTAATAAACCCACTTAAGCGATACTTTCATTAAAAATGGATTGAATTAATCACCATCTGACGTATAGAGCTTACTTATTAATAAACCCACTTTAGCGATACTTCCATTAAAAATGCATTGAATTAATCACCATCTGACGTATAGAGCTTACTTATTAATAAACCCACTTTAGCGATACTTTCATTAAAAATGCATTGAATTAATCACCATCTGACGTATAGAGCTTACTTATTAATAAACCCAATTTAGCGATACTTCCATTAAAAATGCATTGAATTAATCACCATCTGACGTATAGAGCGTACTTATTAATAAACCCACTTTAGCGATACTTTCATTAAAAATGCATTGAATTAATCACCATCTGACGTATAGAGCTTACTTATTAATAAAACCACTTTAGCGATACTTCCATTAAAAATGCATTGAATTAATCACCATCTCACGTATAGAGCTTACTTATTAATAAACCCACTTTAGCGATACTTTCATTAAAAATGCATTGAATTAATCACCATCTGACGTATAGATCTTACTTATTAATAAACCCACTTTAGCCATACTTTCATTAAAAATGCATTGGATTAATCACCATCTGACGTATAGAGCTTACTTATTAATAAACCCACTTTAGCGATACTTCCATTAAAAATGCATTGAATTAATCACCATCTGACGTATAGAGCTTACTTATTAATAAACCCACTTTAGCGATACTTTCATTAAAAATGCATTGAATTAATCACCATCTGACGTATAGAGCTTACTTATTAATAAACCCACTTTAGCGATACTTTCATTAAAAATGGATTGAATTAATCACCATCTGACGTATAGAGCTTACTTATTAATAAACCCACTTTAGCGATACTTCCATTAAAAATGCATTGAATTAATCACCATCTGACGTATAGAGCTTACTTATTAATAAACCCACTTTAGCGATACTTTCATTAAAAATGCATTGAATTAATCACCATCTGACGTATAGAGCTTACTTATTAATAAACCCACTTTAGCGATACTTCCATTAAAAATGCATTGAATTAATCACCATCTGACGTATAGAGCTTACTTATTAATAAACCCACTTTAGCGATACTTTCATTAAAAATGCATTGAATTAATCACCATCTGACGTATAGAGCTTACTTATTAATAAACCCACTTTAGCGATACTTCCATTAAAAATGCATTGAATTAATCACCATCTCACGTATAGAGCTTACTTATTAATAAACCCACTTTAGCGATACTTTCATTAAAAATGCATTGAATTAATCACCATCTGACGTATAGAGCTTACTTATTAATAAACCCACTTTAGCGATACTTTCATTAAAAATGCATTGAATTAATCACCATCTGACGTATAGAGCTTACTTATTAATAAACCCACTTTAGCGATACTTCCATTAAAAATGCATTGAATTAATCACCATCTGACGTATAGAGCTTACTTATTAATAAACCCACTTTAGCGATACTTTCATTAAAAATGCATTGAACTAATCACCATCTGACGTATAGAGCTTACTTATTAATAAACCCACTTTAGCGATACTTTCATTAAAAATGGATTGAATTAATCACCATCTGACGTATAGAGCTTACTTATTAATAAACCCACTTTAGCGATACTTCCATTAAAAATGCATTGAATTAATCACCATCTGACGTATAGAGCTTACTTATTAATAAACCCACTTTAGCAATACTTTCATTAAAAATGGATTGAATTAATCACCATCTGACGTATAGAGCTTACTTATTAATAAACCCATTTTAGCGATACTTCCATTAAAAATGCATTGAATTAATCACCATCTGACGTATAGAGCTTACTTATTAATAAACCCACTTTAGCGATACTTTCATTAAAAATGCATTGAATTAATCACCATCTGACGTATAGAGCTTACTTATTAATAAACCCACTTTAGCGATACTTCCATTAAAAATGCATTGAATTAATCACCATATGACGTATAGAGCTTACTTATTAATAAACCCACTTTAGCGATACTTTCATTAAAAATGCATTGAATTAATCACCATTTGACGTATAGAGCTTACTTATTAATAAACCCACTTTAGCGATACTTTCATTAAAAATGGATTGAATTAATCACCATCTGACGTATAGAGCTTACTTATTAATAAACCCACTTTAGCGATACTTCCATTAAAAATGCATTGAATTATTCACCATCTGACGTATAGAGCTTACTTATTAATAAACCCACTTTAGCGATACTTTCGTTAAAAATGCATTGAATTAATCACCATCTGACGTATAGAGCTTACTTATTAATAAACCCACTTTAGCGATACTTTCATTAAAAATGCATTGAATTAATCACCATCTGACGTATAGAGCTTACTTATTAATAAACCCACTTTAGCGATACTTTCGTTAAAAATGCATTGAATTAATCACCATCTGACGTATAGAGCTTACTTATTAATAAACCCACTTTAGCGATACTTTCATTAAAAATGCATTGAATTAATCACCATCTGACGTATAGAGCTTACTTATTAATAAACCCACTTTAGCGATACTTCCATTAAAAATGCATTGAATTAATCACCATCTGACGTATAGAGCTTACTTATTAATAAACCCACTTTAGCGATACTTTCATTAAAAATGCATTGAATTAATCACCATTTGACGTATAGAGCTTACTTATTAATAAACCCACTTTAGCGATACTTTCATTAAAAATGGATTGAATTAATCACCATCTGACGTATAGAGCTTACTTATTAATAAACCCACTTTAGCGATACTTCCATTAAAAATGCATTGAATTATTCACCATCTGACGTATAGAGCTTACTTATTAATAAACCCACTTTAGCGATACTTTCGTTAAAAATGCATTGAATTAATCACCATCTGACGTATAGAGCTTACTTATTAATAAACCCACTTTAGCGATACTTTCATTAAAAATGCATTGAATTAATCACCATCTGACGTATAGAGCTTACTTATTAATAAACCCACTTTAGCGATACTTTCGTTAAAAATGCATTGAATTAATCACCATCTGACGTATAGAGCTTACTTATTAATAAACCCACTTTAGCGATACTTCCATTAAAAAAGCATTGAATTAATCAAAGCCAGTTTGATAATACCGAGGTAATATTTTACACGTTGATGATTTTCCCGCCGCCTGTATCCCTTAAGCTTTAAAATGAATCTAATTAAGCTATTTTGTCTGGTTCCTTGCTCGAGAAATTTCATGGGAGCCCATTCGCTAACGGAATTATATAATATGTGATAGCAAAAATTATGATTTATCAAGAATGGTTTGGAGTGTACATTCAGAAGGATTACTTTAATCCTACTACTAATCTAATAATTACTACTAATCTGTAATGGATGGTATTACTACACGATCTTCTCATAATATATATGAGATGGTATGAGATAATTGTATAATTCCATAATGTATAAGATGGTATTTCCAACAAACAGAAAACTTCAATGAATTTTCGTACGTAAAGGAAACACTCTTCTAATTTGTGCGAACACCTCCTCCCCTAACAAAGAGTATCATTTTACTTGCTATGTGACACGTCCTGTTTTTATCACTAGACATCGTATTTCTAGATATTTTATCTGAATTCGCCTATTTAGGGCTATGCGTTAAAACCTTTGAAAGATGTGTTTGATAGATTTAAACGCAGGGCGTCAAAGTATCTTCAGATGAGTAATTTATTTATTAGATTAATCCCTGATTACGATGGATTGATGCCCTTCAAACGACTGATAATCAGAAAAAAAAATTGGCTAAAAGACTATGTATTTGAGATGAAATCGAGATAAAACAATAGTTTAATTTCAGGTGTATGGTCTATTCTGAGAATATAAAAGTAAAGTTGTAGAGCAAAACAGAATCGTGAGAGACGGTTGAGTTCCACGAGGTTGAGTCTATTCTCATCCAAAGTAAACAGGGGATCAGCTTCTGAATAAAATGGCCCAAGGAGTCCTTTATTCCCAACAAGTAGTTTATAAAACATTAAAGACTAGGAACACAAGAAGTGACTTTTATTTTTAATTTACTATAGAACACAAATTGACATAAGCCTGCATCTACATGTTTTCAGGATGTAACATAGAATAAAAACGAGTTTATTAGTGACAGAAACTCTAAAATATATGTTACTTTTAACCACTTGAGTAATATGTTTGTAACATGTAAATAACTGTGTTTATTAAATACGAATGGAACTGATACAAGCTTCCTTCATTTCTTAACAGAAACAACTGGTTTGTATAAAACGTTTTTATGTAACGCTATCCTATCTGTAACTGAATTTCGCGGCTAGCCAAACCATTTTCCTCCCTTACTTTACACGGCTCTAGTGGTGAATCTGAAGGAACATTATTGAGCGTAACGAAAGAATACGTACGTGCTTCGAATCACCAATAATTTAATCTCCTTTAGACGGATTGTAAATAACTGACAGCCTCATCTTTTATACAATAAATTTAGTACAGAATAATTAAATTTATAATAGGTACGGACAATCTTCAAATATATATATATATACATATACATTCATACCCACACACACACACACACACATATATATATATATATATATATATATATATATTTATATATATATATATATATATATATATATAAAATTGTTTAATATGCCAGATGATTTTGGTACTGTTAGCCAACGAAAAGCTTTGAATTGTGAATTCAATTATAATTCTTGTATTTGTATTTTGACTTAGTTCTTTATTAATACACAAGAATACTTATTGCGATATATATATATATATATATATATATATATATATATATATATATTATGTGTGTGTGTGTGTTCTACTTAGAAACATTGTCTTCTTATATTCCTAATTACTTACACTTTAATGTACTTACACAAAAATCTTACTCGGTATATTTCCGAATCGACTTTTGGAAGCTACTAATTAAAGGGCTCAGAAACTAATTTATTTAATTTTTAAACCTTTTAGATAACAACGGAAGTTTTTAGCCAATCTTCTAAAATGCGTTAAAATGCGATCACTATAAGTATTAGCTCTCGAAAGTCGATTTGCAAATCGTGTTGTGTGTGTGTGTTCTACTTAGAAACATTGTCTTCTGAAAATCGTGCTGTGTGTGTGTGTGTGTGTGTGTGTGTGTGTGTGTGTGTGTGTGTGTGTGTGTGTGTGTAAGTGTGTGTGTGTGTGTGTGTGTGTGTGTGTGCGTGTGTTCGTGTGTGCGTGTGTGCGTGTGTGTGTGCGCATGTGCGTGCGCGCGTGTGTTCGTGTGTGCGTGTGTGTGTGTGCGCATGTGCGTGTGCGCGTGATTGCTTGTGCGTTTGCGTGCGCGAATGCGTGCGTGTGCGTGTTCGTGTGCGTGTGCGTGTGTGTCTGTGTTTGTGTCTGTGTGTGTATGTGTGTGAGTCTTGAGTCTGTTTGTGTGTCTGTGTGTGTGTGTCTGTGTTAGTGTCTGTGTTAGAGTCTGTGTGTGTGTCTGTGTGTGTGTGTGTGTGTGTGTGTGTGTGTGTGTGTGTGTGTGTGTGTATGTGTGTGCGGGTGTGTGAGTGGGTATAATATAAAACACTGTTATAAAATAACACTATTTTTGTTATTAAAACAACAAGTGAATGTTACAAAACAAATTATTAAAAAAATATATTATGACAATTTAGTATTTGTCCTTAGTACAAACAAGAACGATAATAAAAAGTGTCCTAGTTCTCTGAACGTAAAATGTTTATGTATAAACAATGAAACACGGATACTGTTTATAAAAAATATACAGCAGAGAAACCTTACGAAATATCTCACGACCGCCCTAACCTAGAAAAATGAAGTCTAAATCTCTCTCTCGACGAGAATGAAGATAAATGATCTGTGACTCTTAGCTCCAAGACCCTTTCGGAAGATAAAGAGAATCTCTGAGTGTCGGAATATTAAAACACAATAACTTTGACACTCGCAACCTAATTTGAAGGAAATTGGTCAATTTTGTAATGGCAGTGAGATGAAATTATTTTTAAAGTTACTCCTAAAGGAACAAGTTGACAATCTTTATAATAATAGGGAACACATTATTTGTAGGATGAAAAATCTAATGAGAATTTTTTTTAAAGTCAATCTTAGTATAGAATTTTACCGGAAAGGTTTCTAACAATTATTATAAAATTGTATTAAAATATTAGAACCACATTATTTGTTAATTATAACCGAATTAAGACATTGTTGTATGAATAGGAAGGGGGTTTCTTGGAATAAACGAACTAACTACTACACATAACGAAGACACTAAGCCTCGATAGGAACTGATTCATAATGATCGTCCACTAACAATGGACGAGGCGCCCGTGAGGTGAGATTAAAACCGGTTATTAAAATGTTTCGCAACGCCTATTGTAAAGAAGGTTAGGTGGTCTTTTACCACCAGGTGAATTTAATTATAGGGATTGGGGTGAACGATTTAAACCTTAAAACTACCCCCGACAGAGCAAGGGTGTAGGGGAAAGATCAAGTACGATTTATTTATTTTAATTAAACATTTATAGAGTGATAAATGTAGAGCTAAAATTATCACAGGCTGAAATTTTAGTATGTGGATTTATAAACTCTTATATAATCTTTATTTATCACAATAATAATGATATATCTTGTAAATTGTAACTTATCAGTAAATACAATAGCACCTACTTTAAATTCGATGTATATATGTATATGTATGTGTATGTGTATGTGTATGAGTATGTGTATGTGTATGTGTATGTGTATGTGTATGTGTATGTGTATGTGTGTCTGTGTGTGTGTGTGGGTGTGTGTGTGTGTGTGTGTGTGTGTGTGTGTGTGTGTGTGTGTGTGTGTGTGTGTGTGAGTGTGTGTGTGTGTGTGTTTGTGTGTGTGTGTGTGTGCGTGTGCGTGTGCGTGTGCGTGTGCGTGTGCGTGTGCGTGTGCGTGTGCGTGTGCATGTGCATGTGCATGTGCATGTGCATGTGTATGTGTATGTGTATGTGTATGTGTATTTGTATGTGTATGTGTATATGTATATGTATATGTATATGTATATCTATATGTATATTTATATGTATATGTATATGTATATGTATATGTATATGTATACACTGCTATAAATACTGCATCTATTGTTGTTCCATATCTAGTAACACATTCTCTTGGATTTCTGTTTGTTTGCAATTTCGATTTTTTTTCTTTAAGGAACGTAATTAACAGATTTGATTCATCTTTTGCAAAATTTACAATGAATTCGCCCTCTAAAATTATCGGCATTTTATTGTTTTTAAAAATCATTTAGCACTTAAGACGGTCTGAAAACACATCTTGTATGAAAATGAAACGATATCTTTATTAATTAGGTGAAATATAGGGGATAAATCAACCATATTGAATTCTGTCCCATTTTCCATTTTGTTATGAGAAGCAAACAGATCACCAATGGATGTTTGAGTAATATAGGCAGCTGTGACACTTGAAATGTTCGATCTAAGTTTAATATAGTAACATTCGAAATATACTATATTGATTATACTTTGTTTTTATAATATGTAAACTACAACGGCTCTAACATCATTTCGTTTTACTCAGCTATGCAAATAAAATTAGCTAAGCCAACTTGTTCATATGCAAGAAGCCATCATACACACAATGTTGAAAAGCTGCTATTTTGTCAGATAGATCCGTCCAAATCAGAAGCAAATTTTCTGAGACCTTGACGGGTAAAGGTATGTATTGTTAACCATTTGCTTGAATTAATAAAATCAATGATCAGTCCTTGCTATTTAAATAGACTGTATAAATATAATCTACTAAACCTTTTTTTTAAGTCAAAGCGGATAAATCTTTGATGAGATCCTAAATTATCATTACAGGTACGTATAAACAATCGTTTAACAATTTTTACTTGCGGTAAAACTACGTACAGTTATTGAACAAAATGCTGTTTATTTTTACAACTATAAATTTATATCAATACATATTACAAATTTAAACTAAATAAATTGAAACTAATTCAATAAAATAAATAATATATCTCAATAATAAATACTAAATATAAATTCCAGCATAATTAAAAAAATTAATTTAGTAACGTATTTGCAAAGCTATCAGCTGATTACAAAATGCAATACAATCAGTCTATGTTTGTATGTATCACTCATTTTATAATTTCAATTCGTGTTTTTTTGAAAAAGACATGATTTTATAATTGGGTATTAATTAATTTAAAATACTATGAGTAATGAAATTGTATATAAAGTTCCGCTATTTTATATTTTTTTATAAATAGCCAAGGACAGTCGAGCAGGTGGGTAGAGTTACAAGAGTTACAACACTGCATACTTCGCTATACCGTATAAGAGAAATAGAAGACAGCCGAGCCGAGCCGAGTGGCGGAGATAGTCGAAGAATTACGAAGCGTCGCCATGAAAGTGGACGTTTCTCATTGAAATAAGGCATACAAGCTTACAAACATTGCCGTTAAAACAACTACCCTGAGTTTCAGGAGAAAATTAGGTATACCAATTAAACACAATAAAGAGAGGACGTGATACAAGGTTGTTAAATGATAAAACTGGAGTTGGTAATATTAGTTTGAGAAGATCAGGTTAGCGGTAGGAAATGCTAGTTTAGAGGCAGGTCAGGATATTGATAATCCTGCGTCCTTATATGAGTCATATTTTTTCAACTTGCATAAACTTACATTATTGGCATTCATTTCGATAAACTAAAACTGTTTCTTAACGAGAATTACGAAAGAAAATTCTAAAACTGAATTCTATAGATTATTACAGTGCTTACTTTTTGATTCATGGGAAATGTTTCAATAAATTATATTTTCTATGATTCACTAGAACCTTTCCCACTAAACGTATGACTAAAATAATTCCAATGCGTCGATTTGCTTTAAGCGTTTGGTTAAACGTTCCCAAGACAACCTAGTAGTGTTTTTTTTTTAATTTAACGAAAATCTGATGAGGATTGGCCTTAAATCTAAATTAATATGATTACATAGAATAAGGTTCGTTTTTATAGAAAATAATTTCTTAATTACTCTCAAACCATTTCTAACCACATTTAAAATATCTGAATTAACACCCTTACACAGTAAAAATATACCTGCAATATAACCGTAGAGCATTCATTCACCTAATAGGCAAGTTCTGAAGAGCAATGAATGCACAATACAATCCGGCCGGGCAAAACAATCGCTAGGAAACAGATGACTACAATAATAGACTACTGTCGTGTAAACACACACCAGCTGGTCTGTTTCTCTGTGTGCATAATTTAGACACGGAACGTATCGCGTGAAAAGGCACTATTCACGTCAAAGAACCGTCTTGACAATCATTCACCTGTATGGAAACTACGGATCTTTATTTCGAATGATTTACAAGTACTAATAATAACTTTAAATGCAAGTACTACATTTTTACCCCTTGAATAGTTTTTAAAATTTTCCAGAGAGAGGATTATTATTTCGAATTATAAAGCAGCTGATATATTTTAGACGAATTTATTATCTTATACTTTTCAATGAAAAAACCATATTCAAAACTGTATATCATAAAATGAGTAGAAATTTTTGTGTGTAATAACATGAAATGAAGCTATCAATGATATAACAGTAAAGTTATTGGAAACGAGAATTTTAAAACGAATATTTGATTTATATACACTTAGATATAAATTTATATAGATATACGTGTGAATATATATATATATATATATATATATATATACACACATATATATATATATATATATATGATGAATAGTTACTGTCTGGAGTACATCCGTTCATTCTGAAGTCCATAAATTCGCAGTTCCGACGTTTCGCTAGAATCTCATCCAGCATTGACGAGGTGAACCCAACAACAGTAGAAGAGCGAGCGAAACGTAGGAACTGCGAATTTATGGACTTCAGAATGAACGGATGTACTCCAGATAGTAACTATTCATCATATTTTTCCATCCGTGAAGGAATACGTATCAGCATATATATTCTTATTTAGACTATCATAATTACCTGCCAATCCAAGTATTGTCACGTTACTCGTTGGCGCGTTTCGGAGGACCTTCATCAGTCAGAACATTTTATGAGCTCTTCTTTCTGAACATTCATAAAACGTTGTGACCGATGAAGGTCCTTCGAAACGCATCAACGAGTAATGAGGAAATGACAAGTAGTTATTATACTCTAAATAAGAATATCAATCCTAGCATAAATGTAGAAAATTATCAAAAGCATATATATATATATATATATATATATATATATATATATATATTCATTTACGGTTAATATTAGATGACAACGTAGAAATTAAATTTTATAGGAATAGTTGAGGGAAGCAGAAACGTGGTAAGGGCGTGAATGTCATGAAATACCGATACATTTACTACCATCAGTGGAGTTTGTGACCTGACTATCACCTAAAAGTGGAAATCAAGATCGTTAATATCATTAAGTGTCTACACATATTAATATCAAGGCACTATAATCAATTATCAATAGGATTAATCGCAGAATAGGACTAAATAATAGGATCGCTAAATTGAATGCTTTTTGAAGAGACATCACCTAACGTTGGTCACTAAGATGGTGTCTGTGTGGTGTTTTATAGAGGAAAATGTTGGAAACTAAGAGCAAAATATCGGGGGGGGGGGGGTTGAGATTATCCTGGAGAAGAAAAATGAGGGTGGTGTGAACAGATCTTCTTACGAAACCGATTTATAAAGTATGCCGAAAATCGAGACGTTGAGGACATGGGGAAATCATTGAGTATCCAGTAGATTGGGTATGTCGCCTTTAATGATATTAGATATGACCAATAGCAAACAATATTAAAGGAGAAGGTATTTGGAAGAACAAGTGTGGGCAGACAAAGTATCTCACGGTTAGATATCTTTAGAAGCTGGTTCACCGTAAGTCCCGACTAGCTCTTATATTCAATGAGATAAAAAAGTAATAAATATGGCACTGAAATCCCGAATGAATATCAAATATGTTTCTCGAAGCCTTAGGATGAAAATATTCAGAGCTTGGAATAAATTTTTAAAAAGTAAATGAGTAGTATTTTAAAGAAATCAAAACGTATAAGCAATAAAATTTCGTCAGTGAAAGAGAAAACTTAAATTCTGAAACTGAAGAAAAGGATGAATAAAAATTGGCAAGAGAGCTAATAATAAGAACTGTTGAACATTAAACTGGGAAGAATTATGAACGGGAGAAAGAATACTTGACAGAAGTATACCATAGATGGTAGGGTAAACATATTACATGCTTAGACAATATATAAAGTAAATTTTCCCAGAAGCATGAATTGTTCTGATTGAAATAGTACTCGAATGATACAGTATTAAATGAAATTATATTCAATGACACAGTATATATTTAATAATTACTGTATACTACTCTAACCTATATCCAGAAATCTCTCCATCATTTAGCAAGGGAAAGCATTTTTATTAATATTTTTATTTAACTACTAGTTTAAAAAAAAAATAATTTGTTATTTGCTCTTCACTAGTCAAATAGTTCAAGTTTGCTTTTTTAAAAATATTTTTCTCTTCTCTAGTTAGCATTCCTTTTCAGTAATGCTTTTATGAGTTAATTCAGTGTTTTTACACACAGCTTCTTGATTTAAATATATTGATTCATCCATAACTATAAAGTTTCTGGTTTCATTCGTTTTATGTTGGCATTTTTATCTAAAATTGTAGGGATTTATCTATCTACTTACTATTTATATCACCCATAAATAGGATTTCTGTGTTACCCAATACTTATTCCTAATATACGAGTATTGCCTATAAATTACTGTATAACATGATGTAAGGCTATATGTACGACAGAGGTGTTCGAAAACAAATCAAACCAGAAAAGGATTTTAACTCCGGTAAAGTACATACTCCACTACAATATATCCAAGCGTAATACGAGTAAAAGTATATTCCAGCAACTTTGTGACGTCATAAAATACATCTAGTGAAATAAATAAAGATAAGCGTATGTTATGGTAAAGTTAGCAGAGATGAAGAAATAAATGTTTGCCTCCATTTTGAAAAGGAATTACTGGAACCTCCAGAGCACAATTTCTTGATCGCTTTACGGCCGCAGTTTATAACGGGAGCTGTTAAATATTTTATTTCCTTGAGATAAAAACTGCCGTGGCTGAGAAATCCTTCAGTGCTTCTGTATTTATTTTACTGTCTTCTCGACACGCACAAAGTGTGTTAAAAAATATATGCTATATTTTATGAGATATTTTCTGTACAAATACATAAATAAGCTATACAAGATTTATACTAACACAATATTCGATAGACAAATGACAATAAATTGTTAGAAATGATTAGTCCACAAGGTGATTAAAAACCTTTCATTTTGAACATTAAGTTTATGATATTGTGAAATTCAGGTTATTTCAATACAGTAAACAGAAGTTGTTAGTTGGCTTAATTTTATAATTAGGATTCATTCCCCTTAATATTTCACACAAAATGTTTTCTCCTTTACTATTTTCAATCACTTCCTTTATAAACAATTTCTTTTGGTATTTTATAAATGTTTAATTATACAAATTCTGTTATTCTTCTACCCTTTAAAAACAAAATTTGTATCCTTGACAATTATGTGTAAAGTTATGTTTTTTGCTCTAAAAACCCTACAAACATATAGATTGGGAAATTTGGTACAAGTTTTCAATAAAAACCCATTTAAAAGTGTTTATCTCTTGAAAAATATGAGCTTATAAGTAATAGTTTCTTTATTTAATGTTTCCAAAAGTTTTGAAAGTAAAACAGAGCAAGGTTATAGAGATATATAAGGTAAATTCACCGCTAAAAGTTTACTGTTTTGGCCCAAAGAGCAATACGGTAGAAGCCAAAACACAGTTTGAATATTTTACCCGATAGAGAATGGGTTTATTAAAAGCGAGTCCACACTGTCCATATATTACATTGATGTTTGGTCCTCATATTACTAAATAGGATATTCTACCTTCAATCCAACCTTTTATTCAGATTCCGCTTTGAAAGTCAAATCGACTTACAAAATAAAAACAATTACAAAGTATAGAACAAATATACAATACATGATACAAAACAATATATTATGTGAATGACGAGCTATTATTTGTTGTATTATTTTACTTATTATGTATAATTAAGTTTGCACTTAAGGAAGTGTACTTAAGTGATTATATTATTTAAATCAGGGATGGCCAACTAGCGCCCAGCGATATGGTTTTATGCGGCCCAAGACGAATGTTAAAAACATTATATGGTTGGTTTATAATTAAATGTAAAACATAAACACAAACGCGGGTATGGGTTATAGGGTATAGGTTGAACACGGCTCCAAACCCCAGTAAGAGCATTGTGACTTGTAAAGAGACCCGTTTGCTCAGACTAGGTTGAAACAAGTACTGTATGTTAGAGCCAAGTGCCTGAGGAGAAATATCCCAAACTACGAGTCCTTGGTAAGAAAACAGTTTCAATGTTTCAAAACCCATATCACTGTGAGTGCACCTTTTCCACCAATAAATTTATAAAATCAACTCACCGTAACAGACTCACAGACAACCATCTACGAGATCTGCTAAAGGTTGCAGCCACTTCAATTCAGATTGATTTTTATCTATTGAACGATTTTGCCCGTGTCCAGTGTTCTTACAAATTATAGTAATTACGCATACATAAGTATAGACTATTTAAATTTAAATAACTTAGAGTTAATTTTGAAATACTGTGTTCTGAAAGGCTTAAAAACATTTTTAATAACAACTAAACACATGATAATATATGTATTTTGTTCCTTTGTACATTAAGCTTGATATTAAATGCATATGAAAAATTTTCCTTAAAGTTTATTGATTCATATTATTTAATATACGACGCATTCTGTACGATATACGTATTGCCTATGCGTGAAATTAGTTCGCAGCCCACGTCTTCAATGAAAATATTGAAGAGGCCCTTTAAAGGTTAAGAAGCTGGCCATCCCTGATTTAAATGATTATGCTGGCATGATATTCATTAGACCACATCTGTAATGTTATTCGCCTTAGCAATAGGTTCGCATTGGCTTACTACCTTTTTAAATGCATTGTGAAATGAAACAAATAAATAAAATTAATTTTGTCGAAATGTTTTTTCTTATCTCTTTGGTCTGAATTAATAAGGAAGAGTTATTTAAAACAGTCACTTGTTAGTTCTGTCATTAAACGCAAGAATAGACGCAGAAACATTTAAGTCTTTTTTCTGTTTGTAAGTGCAAAAGACTACATAATTGAATTGGTACACAACCCTTGAAATTAAAATATTAAAGAACTTTTGTAAAAATAATGTAACATATACGTAAGACGATAAAACAATTTTCAAAACGGTGGACCTCATGCCACCTTGCGATATTGGATAGCTCATTATTGTTCTTGTTTGTAGAATTCCGCTGTATGAGACAAATAATTAACTAAAATTATTTTACACCAAAATACGGTTGTTTAACAGAACAAAAACAATGGCCAAGTGGAGTATCAGCTGTGTTTCACGTTACGTTACGGTTTTCAAGAGGATACATGGAGGCTAAGCATGTACAGGAAACACAGAGCGCCCTTAAACCGTATTTAGGGCAGATGACGTCATACTGGCCCCGTTGTAGGTTTGGGTTACGGCACTGTAAACATATGGCACAAGAGTTGTTGAACTGGACAGGCCGTAACCACGTTAGGCCGTTACAGTTGTTTCTACCGGAGTTTAGTTTCGGGCGAAATTTTCTTTCTTTACTAGGTACTTGTAAAATTCGCACGTAAATTTACTGTTTTTCTTCTACTGAATTTATTTTAAGAAGTTCCCTTATTAACGATTCCCTTATTAACGAAAAATAACCAGTTGTTATTCTTAATATACAAATCTTTATTTCTGTTTTAATATTATTATTTTTAATAATTTCAGTACATTCATCTCGTTTTCTGACATTATTATTCATTGAGACGTTTGGGATGAACTCTGTTATCAAAACTGTAAACTTTACCCTGTTATTACAGTTTAAAGTTTTGATAATAAAAGATCACAGTTTAAAATATCGATAATGGATTTATTCCGAAAAGCGTCTATGAAGAATAATGTATTGGTGTTATTAAAGACAGGTAGGCCTACGTAACAAACTGTTAGATTATTATTTATTAAACATCATTTATCACAAACTAATTTCAAATTAGTAAACGTTAGATTACTATCAGATGATAGTTCTTACGTAATTGCAAAGAAAATTACTTTATTCTAAATATTTTAATATAAATTATCCCAAAATATGCCAGTTATATTATATAAAGTAAACATAATATAGAGTTACGATATAAAATATATCAATAAAGTAAATTACATATTGGAGGATCAACAGTTCACAATGATCACAAAGATTTCTCGAAACTAAAATACGTTTATAATTGGAGTAAACCCAACTTTAAAGGAATACAATAGGTTTAAAATGTGTCAAAAATCGATTTATAGATAAAGACATTTGTTAGTAGATGCTAAAGCTACCTTCAAGGATAAAAGTTTTAAAATACAAAAATAATATAGAAAAAGAATTTTTTTTAAAGTCAGTTCCTACTGAGGTCGTGACAGAATCACAATATTAAGTGGCAAAATATAAATAGAATTTCCTTACACCTTTCCGTTTTCCTCTTTATACAATGTATGGTGTGGACTATGATATTTGTTTGTTACTATTTATTCGCTTTCATTTTCCTTAATAATTTAAGAAGCTGATAGTAGTCTATAATTTCTCATTTTATCCACCTCTTGTAATGCTTCACTATTGCAAAGAACCTTTTTTTAATCTTTAATATCATAGTACATGTTTTAGTAATTTTCAGCTGTGGGAACGTTATCTCAGTGGTAAAGGTGCTGGTTTTCAATAAGGTAGATTCACAGTTCGGATCCGATAGTGACAAAAAAAATTTTAATTTGAATTAATGAATAAATGTTTGAAAAAACTGTATTAACATCAATTGTTCTCTGTTAGGGGTTAAAATAAATTTATTTAAACTTGATTGGATGAATAAAAACCTATTTTATTTACTATTAAAAATTTGTACAAGATATATATATATATATATATATATATAAATACATGTATATATAAGGAGAGTGTGAGCTAATAGATGGGATTTTTAAAAAGTAAAAACCATGATATTAATTCAAATCACTAATGCAAATGTGGCTAGAGGTAGGAATAATAGTAGGTACCAAAATACGAGTTGGAAACGAAAAAGGCCTGTTATATAGAAAGTGATAAAAATCATGGCAATAAAATTATTGATAATATGGACCATATGAAAAGTGTAAAAGCATACTTAAAGGATATACATAAATGTCGCGAATATCATTCGGCATTACGCAAGTACATAGTAGGACAATATATCCTTATTTAAACTACTTCATCGTCAACAACCATTTTCAATCTTAATGAAGCTATGGAAGATAAATTTGTCCGTCCCTTATTCAGTTTTATTAAAACCTGAAGCTCTTTATATTTGTTAAAGTTAAACATTCACCGCCGTAAAAGTAATATGGAACAGTTCTTCTTCATAAAATCGGCAGCGCGTGAAATGAAATATAAAAACATCCCCACCCCCTCAGCTCGCTACCCTTAACAAGGTAAGCAGCGCTCGGATCGTAAACATTCATTTGTTTAAACAGGGTTGAAAGTTAACTGTAATTAATGTTACGTTTTTACTGCATTCTGTGTTATTATTTTACCCGACTTCGAAAAGTCTGTGATTTTACGCCGAAACTGGTGGCGTAATTTTCGTGGTATCTGCGGTATGTCTTATCGTGTGTTAGGAAAATTGGTTTTATAAGTGCTTAGTCAACAATATTGAAAATATACTGCATTAGTTTTAGCGCGTAAATAAAAACTAATTACTTTCCACTATTTATTTGGAATAAACTGTTGGTAAATAATACCCAAAAACCTCCAACCATAAATATTACAATTTTAACCTAATGTTTATTTCGGTTTCCAAGTAACCAACGTTATGTGTTAACAACCACGACTCATGTGATTGGTAATCAGGCCTCTGAAGAGGGCTACTGAATAACCGAAATGTACATCGGGTTAAAATAAAAATATTTGTGGTTAGAGGTTCTTGAGTATCATTCATTATTACTTTTGATCGGTTATTTTTTGTTTAAAAAATAATTTTACTATTTCGCTTGTAGATTTAAGGGGCTCTACCCATATTATTATGATTGGGTGAAAAAGATAAAAAAGGATTTCGATATATGGGCTGCATATAGAGACACCTACTGGAAGATATTAAACCTATTTACTTTTATTTCTAAACCAATAATCCTCAAAGCAACCATATAAAAAACATATCAAAAGAGTTTGCACCGTCTGAAGATGCCATTCGACCGATATGTACATAGGATTAATGACAAAAATATTTCTGTTATCAAGTAAATTGTATTATTTTCTAAAGATAAAATAATACAAACTTAATTTAATAGTAAATGTCATCGTATTTATACGTTTTCGTTTAATAAGTTGTATAAATTAAACATTAATCTATATTTCTATCACCCAGTCATCATTACCAGATTAGGTCCATCCCCAATACATCTAACACTTGTTATTCTAATACACATTACTACATATTGTTATAATAATGTATGCATCTAAACTATTTGTTATAATAGATATTGATGCACCTAAATCTACAGCTTTATTCTAGTTAGTTTTTATTTCAAAATCTCTTATTTCTACCTTCAAATTATTCAAACCTTTTTTTTAATTTTTACTTTACAAACTACAATTTTTGTTCTGCTTCTCTGGGATAATTGATATAAAATTGAATTACTTAATTAAATTTTATAAGTTTTTAAATTGTTTTTGCCGATAATAGTCTAGTAAATATGTTTATTTTAAAAACCTAAAACAAGCTCTTTACAATTCAAAATCGTTATTGATAATACGAATTGCATTACTACTATTTACACATGTCACAAATTTAGAGTCTCAAACGCTACAAATTAAAAGAATTATCGAGAAAATTACGTTTCTATAGTTTGTTCGCAATCCTCACTATGCCCTGAACTCTAACAATAAAATTGTAAAACTCTATTATTAAAATTCAAGTTTACAAGAAACTAAATTTTCAAAATTTTCATTTTTCAACCTCAATATATTAACTATCACAACCGAAGATTAGGAGTGAATGTTGACATTTGTGAAAGTTTGAAAATTTGGGGTTTAGTATACTTGGGTTTAATATCAGTATGTTTACATTATCCTCCAGGTATTCGGACGTTCACTTAAGGTTGCTAGTTTTCCTTGCATTTTGTAATAAATACAATTGTGTTATTTCATCTTTAATAAATAGCAAAAAATACTCTCCAATCAAAACAGCCTATTTTTTAAAAAAACCTTTTGTACATTTCGGTTGCAAAGCAATCATCCTTAAAGGCAACAAATATAAACTCCTTGATTTTATTTTTAACTGTCCACTACAATGGCTACTATGCAAAAGAATTGTAGATGAATTTTTAAAAAAGAAAGGTTATAAGGTGTTCTGTGTTATTATAAATTCATCACAGTTTCAAAATTGTTATGGTCCTTGCCGTACATTTTAGTTAACCTACTTGAATCTATCTTCAGTGGATAACGGTTCTCTGATACTACTGAATCGATTTGTTCCCCAGAGAAAGGGTCTTTGCCATTAACAGTTCAAACGCTATGATCCGTTAGTCGTCTTAACTGCCTTCAAAGCGAATGAGTAATCCGGCCAAGTAATGCACTCCGAAATACTCCCGCCTCGGTAACCGTGGACTTAGGCCTATTGGTGTTTACGGCATCGTAAGAAAGCCATACAGAACTGCAACGTTTGCTAACCTTACTGTCAGTATAATATACACTTTAGTTTGCTCTCAATATTTACACGCAAATATCTCCCTTAAGATGTTTTATAATGGTCCGTTATGGGCAATACTTGACACAAAATTCGTAAACAACGGATTTTATACATCTTACTTAAAATAGATCACAAACAAGAAGCAATTGAATTTAAATATCGTAAAATATAACTAGTATTTAGGATCTAGAGAAAATACTTAACCTGTATTTACCAACATAATATAAACTGTATAACCTAAAATGATAAAATTTCCCTAATAAAACAGAGACCGAAATAATATTAATATTAGGGCCTATGAACGGAGGCTGCTTGCTGTTTACGCCAACATAAGAAATCCATATAAATTAAAACGTCAGCAAACCTTAATGCCAGTATACCTACGATTTTGTTTGAATTCCCTTAAAATATATAGAGGCAAATACTTCCTTGAAGGATTTTTATAATGATCGAGTATGCAGAATACTTAGCACAATCATCTTAAACTACTGTTTATACAACTTATTAAAAAACAGTTCCTAAACAAGATGAAATGATTTGAGTTCTCGTAAATTACAAACAGTAGGTAGGATTTGGAAAAATACGAAACATTTATCAAGATAATATATACTAACTCCATAAAGTAAAAGAATGAATGTGTCCTAATAAAACAAAGACCGCCGTGATAATAATAATATATGGAACTTGCCCTAATAATATCTGTAAAAATGTTAGGTTCACAAAAATTAAATGTATCAATGAAAGCTAGTTATGTTATCTCAACATACACATGATGTTGCAATAATGAAGAAAATTGAGACAAAAGTTCAATTTTCCAATGGGGCAGTTCACGTATGAAACCGATCGCAGCCTATTGCTATGTATCTGTATTTTAAAACGGTTGTAAAATATTATATCAGTCTTTTCCAAATATCAACCTATTTCGCTTCATATATACCAGTCTAGCAATAATACTATATTTTCAGGAAAATATATAGCTGGGCAGAATATCTGGACACGAAAGTTTGTAGGAAACCCGCGAGTTAATACTTATGTTTCATATTGAGCTGTAGGGTAGTTAGAACCTGAAGATGGATAAAATGTGATCGGAGACATCAAAAGATAAAGGAAATGTAATCGCACAAGTAAGTAATACTTTAGCGTCTAAGGTGGTAAATTTGCCTTTGGTAAGCTTAGCTAAAAAACTATTAATGTCACTAGCCGGCCTGTTACTATCAGATAATTACGATAGTATGGCGTTTTTCAGTTACTATTGCAACGGTAAAGAAGTTTAGAGTATTTTCGTGACCAAGGAACTGATACTGGATCAATCAGTCAGAGAAAGAGTGGGTTTAGTGGCTCTAAAGTTTGGTGGCGACTGCCATATTACATTCCCTGAGCATAGGAGTATGCGTACTGGCTTCTACATTCTTTCATCAATTACTGGATACACATATCGGAGGCATCTCCATAGCAGAAGATGAATTTATATGTACGCATTGTTCAGTACGTTGTACGAAGAATATAATATTCTGTTTGGTCGGTAAAACCAATTATCTCAAGCCTTGATGTGTACAACAGAAAAGGAATTGAATAAACAATAACATATAATAGCAACATATAATGACCTGCATAGAATTTCCAGAAAGTAGTGGAATATAAAACCTATATCCAGCATATTAGTATTTTATCACATACAACCATTCGAAGAAATATATATATATATATATATGGGTGCCAAAAAATAAAATTGGTCGGCCATACAAAAAGGATGACACTAAAAGATAGTTTTACGTGTAAAAAGGCGATTACTTACTCAGGATAACTCGTACATTGCCAGACAAGTTATCGCGGGATACATAAACTAATCAAGTATTTCCGCATTATTCCGCATTTATCAATGTAAGTTTTACTCATTCAATGTTAATGTAAATGTATTTTCCCCTTAAAGCACTAAAAATAAAATAAAGGTAGACATATAGTTTTGTCATTAACATTATACAAATTTGTAGAAGAGCGGTAAGTTTGTCGACCACTTATCGCGTATATCTAGATTAAATGTCGAGCAACAGTTACAAAAATAACTCTTTTATTGAACCGTTAGAGTGAAATATTCGAGAGACCTTGGATTCTAGTTAATTTCAGTTTTCTATCAGTACGTAATTCTGATTTAAAAGAAAAATTCATAATTTAAAAATGTAAAACTATATATATATATATATATATATATATATATATATATATATATGATGAATAGTTATAATCTGGAGTACATCCGTTAATTCTGCAGTGCATAAAATCGTAGTTCCGACGTTTCGCTAGAATCTCATCTAGCAATAACGAGGTGAACCCAACAACAGTAGACTCGCTCTTCAACTCATCATATAACTCATCATATTTTTCCATCCGTGAAGGAATACCTATCAGCATAGTGTGTGTGTATATATATATATATATATATATATATATATATATATATATATATATATATATATATATATATATATATAGGTAGACATTGAATATCGGTAGAAATGTCATAATCGAAGAAGCTACAATCCAACTGCTACCTCCATTCAAGCTGCAATGATTTTTTTAAATAATTTTGGTTTGGTTTTAAGGTAAACAATCAGTATGGTTTCACAGAAAAGAAGGATTTTTGGATATAGTAAGGTTTGTAGAAGGAAAAAGAGGGTGATGGGTGTGTTCTGACAGAGGACATAAGGAGGAATACGTCTCGTGTGTAGGGTTGTTTACTTTTTATTGCGTCTACTCGTAACACTCTTTATAAGAAGGAGATAAAGGAAGGTAGATTTCCAAAGACTAAGAATATGGTATATTGATCCCCTGGTAAGGGACATAGGAGATAAATATGACAGCATCTGGATGGAGTCGCTTAGCAACAGGCGATCAGAGTTATCAAACCACTATCCGAGTAATGAGAAGTGACTCCTCCTGGTAGCTTAGATACCTCAACCCTTCCTAACAATCACTGCATTCATTGGTAATATGGTAAAAGGATGCAGGTATTTCATATTAAAATGTAAAATGAATAAAATAATAAAACAGATCTGAACTTGAATTTTTTATAATTAATGACAATTTGTTAATTTGTTTAAAAATGTAAATGTTTATTTTCAATTTCTACCAAAGAATTAGATAAAATAAGATGAGATAATATACAGTAAAATATTATTCAATATTTAACATTTTATAAAACTTAGTAAAATGATTACTATAAAACAGATTGTCTATTTATACCAATCGCAAATGTGCATTTTGAATTTTTAAACCGGAATATCACGCGATGTTCAATTGCATATTTTTAATAAACCATATTTTTGATTAGTTGAAAAAAAAATTATAATATTACACGTAAAAAGAAAAAATATTGTAGAATATATTAACATCCGTTGTTATTTATGATTAGTAGAAAGGTTTCGATCTAATCAGTGGAAATCTTAACGTCGAAAATTCCTTGTGCAATGTTTCGACTTCTAAACAATGCCCTCATTAAAGAGGGAGGGGGTTATTTCTTGACGACAATGTTAATATGGGAATTTAGACACTGAATTTTAAATGTTATATTTGTCTGTGATTTTATCGAAACCTTATAAAAATAACGACAGTCATAGACATTTTAGAATATTGTTTTATAAATAGTAGAAAACATTTGCCAAACCTATTTATTTTAGTGTTACTTCCAAAGTTCAAAGAAAAACTAAGCTCTATATAAATCATTGTTAAATTCATATCAAGATTATTTTACGAGCCCTAGTGTAATTTATAAAATATCACTACCCGACTATCAAAGGGCAGTAACATATATTATATGTCATCGTTTGTGGATCTTCTCCAACGTTCTATTCAATGTAAGTCTAAAGAATTAGCTTTTAATCATGATTTCTTTGACGCGAAATTCCTTTTACTGCAAAAGAGATTTCCTTATCCCTTTGAAAGTTTTATATCCACATTTGTAATAATTTATCGGGATATATTTTACAAACACGATGTTTTGAGACGAAATATATCCTTCCGGGTCTAATCGAAATATCTTTGCTGTTGTTGTCCGCCTTTGAAATATCCTGTAATAAATAAATAAGTTGTAAACTTTAGTCGTGACAGTGCTTCATATCTAAGTACTAATTTTTAGAATTAAATTAAATTAATTTTATAGTAAATCGAAACAAAAGGAAATGCTGTAGGGTATAGTAAGCTTTTAGTAAGACGTTTTTGGTTTTGGTATGGTTCTTTTTAAACCAAAAACAAGTAGAAGTACTATGGCGATTTGGGAAAGATGCGTTGAATTCTTAAGAGATATGTAAGAACATTGATAACTAATGCTCTGTCTCTTCTAGCTCACCTCCCCCTCTATCTCTTTCTTTCTCTGTCACTCTGTCCGTCTCTCTCTCTCTCTCTCTCTCTCTCTCTTTCTCTCTCTATATCTCTCTCTTTCTTTCTCTGTCACTCTTTCCGTCTCTCTCTCTCTCTCTCTCTCTTTCTCTCTCACTAGCAGTTTGGGTATTTGTTCTCTACTGCCATTTCCTAGTAGAACAAGATTACTTGAAACGCCTTAAGAAAACATGTTCAGGAATGTCCGGCCAGAGCATACCGCCTCGACTTAACAAAGACTTGGAAACAATCTTGGATGTAACGGTTTGCAAGTGGCGATGAAACCACAGCTCTCTGGCGCGCCGGCCCTGTGATGTGGTCACTGGCAGCGTGTTTGTGCATCCTCTCCTCCATGCATTGCGGCTCTCCGGTATTCCAATTACATAGCGAACAATACGATAAGCGACGAAGCGGATAAATACTAAACAGGTAAGGGCTGATTGAAACGCTTGGAATATATTTTAGACATAGTTATTAGTTATGCTTCTTGTAAGTTCCTTATATAACATACAGTCTGTGAAATTTATAATTTCTTTTTAAATATTAACGAATTATAAAAATAAAATGTTGCCTAAATATTTTATAATTAAGTTCCAAGGCGAAAGAGGCTATTACAGATACCTAAAACTAAATAAAATTTAATGTTTGCAACTTGAAGTTTTAGGTTCAACCTCGTAAATAATGTTGATTTTTTTCAAATATTATAAAGGCAACATTTTAAACTCTATATTTGAGATTTGCTCATTTTACTCGCGTGGTTTCTGTCCGCCTGCTGGCTTGCGGCTCCTTCAAGTTCAACGTGAGATTACCAGTTACATAAAAAACAGCACACTGTAGCGTTTGGCAAATGTAACAAAACATACTCTAAGGAAAATGGTAGGTTTTTATTTTCATGCACTCTACACTTATTGAATACCTTTCATAATCTAAAAGTTTCCTTGTAAGTTTGGATTTTCAGTGAAAATTGAATCTTCTGTTTGGGTAATAACGTTTAAAATCCAATATTTAAACCTCTTTGTAAAGGTGATTTTTGGATATACTAACATTAAATTGGCATTATAAGTTTGGGATTGCCTTGAATTTTCGTGCTTATGCATTTCCTAAAGATAGTCTACGAGCCTGCCAGTATAGTTTACAAAGGTGAAATTGTTTACTTTAACCTAATCTCAACTGTACAAAATAAAATACCTAGAACAGTTCTGACTCATAATTCAATTTGAGAAATCATTACAAAAACTGACATTTCAAAAACTGTTATCTTAGGTATTCTTCTCAGTATTTCTAAAACTATTACCTTAGTCATTTTTGTTGACATTTCAAAAGCTGTTATCTTAGGTATTCTTCTCAGTATTTCTATAACTAATACCATAGTCATTTTTGTTGACATTTCAAAAACTATTATCTTAGTTATTATTCTCAGTATTTCCAAACGTATTACCTTAGTCATTTTTGTTGACATTTCAAAAACTGTTATCTTAGGTATTCTTCTCAGTATTTCTAAAACTATTACCATAGTCATTTTTGTTGACATTTCAAAAACTATTATCTTAGTTATTCTTCTCAGTATTTCCAAACGTATTACCTTAGTCATTTTTGTTGACATTTCAAAAACTGTTATCTTAGTTATTCTTCTCAGTATATCCAAAACGTATTACCTTAGTCATTTTTGTTGACATTTCAAAAACTGTTATCTTAGGTATTCTTCTCAGTATTTCTAAAACTATTACCATAGTCATTTTTGTTGACATTTCAAAAACTATTATCTTAGTTATTCTTCTCAGTATTTCCAAACGTATTACCTTAGTCATTTTTGTTGACATTTCAAAAACTGTTATCTTAGTTATTCTTCTCAGTATATCCAAAACGTATTACCTTAGTCATTTTTGTTGACATTTCAAAAACTGTTATCTTAGGTATTCTTCTCAGTATTTCCAAAACTATTACCTTAGTTCTTTTTGTTGACATTTCAAAAACTGTTATCTTAGGTATTCTTCTCAGTATTTCTAAAACTAATACCATAGTCATTTTTGTTGACATTTCAAAAACTATTATCTTACTTATTATTCTCAGTATTTCCAAACGTATTACCTTAGTCATTTTTGTTGACATTTCAAAAACTGTTATCTTAGGTATTCTTCTCAGTATTTCTAAAACTATTACCATAGTCATTTTTGTTGACATTTCAAAAACTATTATCTTAGTTATTCTTCTCAGTATTTCCAAACGTATTACCTTAGTCATTTTTGTTGACATTTCAAAAACTGTTATCTTAGTTATTCTTCTCAGTATATCCAAAACGTATTACCTTAGTCATTTTTGTTGACATTTCAAAAACTGTTATCTTAGGTATTCTTCTCAGTATTTCTAAAACTATTACCATAGTCATTTTTGTTGACATTTCAAAAACTATTATCTTAGTTATTCTTCTCAGTATTTCCAAACGTATTACCTTAGTCATTTTTGTTGACATTTCAAAAACTGTTATCTTAGTTATTCTTCTCAGTATATCCAAAACGTATTACCTTAGTCATTTTTGTTGACATTTCAAAAACTGTTATCTTAGGTATTCTTCTCAGTATTTCCAAAACTATTACCTTAGTTCTTTTTGTTGACATTTCAAAAACTGTTATCTTAGGTATTCTTCTCAGTATTTCTAAAACTAATACCATAGTCATTTTTGTTGACATTTCAAAAACTATTATCTTAGTTATTATTCTCAGTATTTCCAAACGTATTACCTTAGTCATTTTTGTTGACATTTCAAAAACTGTTATCTTAGGTATTCTTCTCAGTATTTCTAAAACTATTACCATAGTCATTTTTGTTGACATTTCAAAAACTATTATCTTAGTTATTCTTCTCAGTATTTCCAAACGTATTACCTTAGTCATTTTTGTTGACATTTCAAAAACTGTTATCTTAGTTATTCTTCTCAGTATATCCAAAACGTATTACCTTAGTCATTTTTGTTGACATTTTAAAAACTGTTATCTTAGGTATTCTTCTCAGTATTTCCAAAACTATTACCTTAGTTCTTTTTGTTGACATTTCAAAAACTGTTATCTTAGGTATTCTTCTCAGTATTTCTAAAACTAATACCATAGTCATTTTTGTTGACATTTCAAAAACTATTATCTTAGTTATTTTTCTCAGTATTTCCAAACGTATTACCTTAGTCATTTTTGTTGACATTTCAAAAACTGTTATCTTAGTTATTCTTCTCAGTATTTCCAAAACTATTACCTTAGTCATTTTTGTTGACATTTTAAAAACTGTTATCTTAGGTATTCTTCTCAGTATTTCCAAAACTAATACCTTAGTTATTTTTGTTTGAATCAAAAAATTATCATCGTAGTTACTTTTATTATCATTTCAAAATTTGTATATTGCAAAGTCAAGAATTTTAACGCTTCATAGAAAGTTCTACGGGGTCTAACAAAATTCCTACTGCATTTCTCACTTAGTTAATTTCCAAATTTGAACTAAAACTCGTAAATTTTACTATTTGTAAACGTCAATGCTGCCTATCCTCTAATCATATGAGAAAACTCATTGAGCTTTAATAGGTCTTATGGTATCATATTCTACGTGATTATCTGGAACAGAATATGTATATATATATATATATACGCATGTGTACTTTACATATAACCTGATTAAGATAGTGAACAATTAACGCAAATACCAAGAGAGCTATATATACACTTCCCCATGTAAGGAGCTTTCTAATGGTTTGCTAGATGCAAAGTAAATGGTGAATATGTGTTCGATTCATTTTAGAATATTACCTCCAACTCCAAAGTGATTTTGAACATAGAATTTCCAAAGCCTCTTTCAACATATTAGCGATCAAATATGAATATAGCTAAATTCCACGATGCAGACAAAATAAACAGGAAAAACTGTATAAAACCATTTTTACTATTATTCTCCAATATTGTGAATTCAATTTAATAATCCATCGCATTAGGTGTCCCGACGATATTTGTGTCACGCGTGACCTTTCATTGCTTTCTGCGTTGAAGACCTTATCTGAATGCATCACATGATTTGCTTGTTACAATGTTTACTCGTTTTATTCAAAGGATAACGTGATATTTAGGGGAAATTTATCTCACTATTAAACCTATTTACAATTCTGTTTTGTATTTTAAAATTAATAAATTAATAATATAAAAAATATAGTTTATAAGGAAATTTCGGAATGAATAACTTGAATTATATTAAATTTAATTTATATTAAAAAATAAAATTATGGTACAAAAGTTTAAAATTTGTTTCAAATTTAATAGGGGCATTTGCCCCTATAAGCCCCTGGTAAGTATATAAGTAATGCTATCTTTGTTGTAGATACTTGATGACATTTGATTAACAATAATAACAATATAATAATAACAAGTTAACAATGGATATTTTTTCCAAATAGGGAAAAAGGCTTAATAACAGCCTCTATTATTGAGATGGAAAGTGAATCAAGTAAATAGTTCCATGATAACCCAATACAGAGCAGTTTGATTTTTGTTAAAAAGAGTTTTGTTAATAGCAAAACTAGATCCTGTCTTCTATGATATAGTTTTATTACTTATTATACTTTGATATTACTTGCAACCAAACATTTTATTAAATAAAGATTGTTAAATTGTTAACTTACACTTGGAGGAAACGTTTTCGTCTTACGACTTCCACGAAAACGTTTCCTATAAGTGTAAGTTAACAATTTAACAACCTTTAGTTAACAAAAAGTCTTGTTACAAGTTATATCAAAGTGTAATAAATAATTAACAACCAGCTCGTCATGAACAGCAACAAGTTTTCGATAATTTTATTATTGTTGAATATTGTTTCTACTATGTGGTTGTATGATGTATTTAGTATTAACTACAAACTAACTTTCCTAAAAAAAATTTAATTCTATTGAGCAGAATTAAATACATGCTCACAATGTTGAAACCATTTTTCTAAAAGTTTTTCCGTTAGTTTTCTCTGTTAAAAATATTGATAAAAATCAGAAAATATTTGGCAAATAGTATAATAAAATGCAATGTTTTAATTATGCCGTAAAACAGAAAAGATTAATAGCAAAAGAGAATCAAGCAGGTGGCAAATGAAAGGAACTCCATAATTTACCTGTTGAAGTGCTACATTGTCTGCATTTGAAAATTGTAGCGCCGTACTTCTTCATAAAGTGGGAAATATAAATTTTACAAATGCTTAATCTTACATTTCTTAATCTAATTTAACCTAACCTAACGTCACATCCTAACCTAGCATAAGCTCACTTACAAATAACATGTAATTAACAAATATAAAAAACTTTTCAAATATAAAACTGCCTGAAGTAGGCTGAGTCTGATCTAATGCAGTAAACTGCTGATAAAATCTCCCCCCCCCCATATCTGTTCTATATCAATGTCAGATTAGTTGTTGATATTACGCTACACGATTAGACATATTTGTTGTGGGGGATTAAATGTTGTGTCATTAAGGAGAGTTTATATGAAATTGATATAGGGGTTGGCTCCTCTTAGAAGGGATGATTTCCCCAAAATCCTATTTTGACCGATGATGTACAGAAACCGTATAGGGAGCATCAATTATTTACTGTTATTTTTAGGAAATATGTCTTAAGGAAGATAGTAGGACTACGAAAATAATTCTCTTTTGTTTAAAAACAAATAATATAAAAAAAATATATTTAATTGCTACTGAGGGAAACAAGGAAAATTTTACTTTAGTTATTTTTATTTTATAATTACAGTAAATATTAATATGTATATACATATGTTATAATCACAATATAAAGTGGCTAAATAGAAAGCGAATTCCCTTGTAATTTTCCATTTTCTTCTGTGTGCAGTATGTGGTTAGTGCTATTATTTTTGTTTGTTACTATTTATTCCCTTTTTTTAAAATTCTAATTTATGGAACTGATGGTAGTCTATAACTGCTTATTCTATCCACCTCTTGTATTGCTTTATTATTGTAAGGAGCCTTTCTGTTAAAATTCATATAGATCTATTATTAACGTATTTCTAGGTATGGAAAAATTGGCTCAGTGTCAAAATGCTAGATTTCAACGTGTAGTTATTCAGTTCGAATTCGACGGAATCAATTTTCTTTTGTAAATTTCTTAAAGAAAACATATTTGAAAACTGCATTACATCAATTGTCAACCACTACACATTGGAAAAAATGTATTTGAGCTTGATTCAATGAATACAGGCTTAAACGTATTTTATTATGCTATATATATATATATATATATATATATATATATATATATATATATATATATATATATATACAAAAAGAATGTGAGGTAGAGGGAATTTTTAAAATGTTCTGGGAAAATTTTGGTATTTACCTAAACAAAATTAATGTTGAAAGGACCTTCGTACTTAAAAAAACTCTTCCTATCCTCAAATTATTTAAGCGTGATAAAAAAAAGTTGAATAGCCTATATAAATAAGGAAATTTCAAAGACATTACACTTTGGTATGTACCGTATAGCAAATATTTACGCTCAGTTACCGCTTTCTTCGTATGAAAGAATGGTAGGTTTGTGAACTTTAAATCTATTAAAACCAATTTAAATTAAATTCCATTAAGCCATTAATCGATAAGGTCTTTCACACTATGTTAGTCCTTTAGGCTATAATAATATTTGTGTACTGAAGATTATATAATATATTAGCCAAGATTACTAAACGCAGAAAAAAACGTCCTAAAGAAAGAAATAGGGCCCTTAACGTAGGCAAAAGACGGCGCCATCAGATCATAAAGCCCAAAACATGAATTTAACGAACGTGCGCTTCTGTTTATGAAGTAAACATTTTCGAAACATAAAGACAGAGACGTCGCCGGAGGTTGTGTTGGGTGTCTGGATATCCCCAAATTATTTAGGCTAATCCAGTTTATAAACTTACGACTACCGTACTTTCCACGGCATTCAAATCAAATCACTCTGCCGAGACACTTGGAACTTTTCATTTACAAAACCAAACTGTCTTCAATCACCATTAACCCTACCTCGGCTCTCGTTAATTTACGCGGGACATACACTTCCCGGCATTCAGCTGTTCCCCAGCCAATCACTCAGCAGCTAAAGCAGGTTCTCAAAGCGAAGCCGCGCGCTAAATTACCAAAGTTATTTCTGCCGTAACAGACAGGCGCTGTGGGATTCGACGCAACGGGAAACACAACTTTCCGCCCCAAGTTTGTGCCCTCTGGGGGATAGAGACGTAATATCAATTTTATAGGAACAGATGGTTGTAATGCAACCATATCGTTTCCTCAAATTCTCGGCGAGGAACTTGAAATAACCTTTTCAGGTGATGTGCGGAGTGCTTGTCGCACGGGAATTCCTGACAAAGCTTTCAGCAGCTAATTATAAATAAAATTAGGCCTACATAAATTCAATAGAACATTACACTTTGGGAGTAGAATAGATTGCAGATAAAAACACAAACTATGATGTAAAGAATTTGCTAATAATTACTCAAGTCGTTATTAACTTGCAACCAACATCTATTGACTTCAAACTAACACCTAGACTTGCAACCTACATCTATTAACATCTAACCAACTCTGAATGAAGTTCTGTTAGCTAGCATCTATTTACTTGCACAAACATTAAAAAACATTTCGACAAAAAAACCGACATCTATTATTATAGATTTTTGTTGCAAGCTAATAGAAGTTGGTTGGAAGTTATAGTTCTTAGTTATAAGTTATTTTGCAACCAGCAGCTATTAACTTGGTACCAACTCCTGTCATGGTTACCAAACATCTATTAATTTGCAACCAACATGTATTAAATTCCAGCCAACATCTATTAACTTGCAACCTGTTTTTATATGCAATTAACATCTGTTGATTTAACAAGGGGATGGGATTCGTTCGTGTGGTGAGGATTGCTTGACTGAAGCATAACTGGTCTTTACCAACCCGTCAGAAACTTGTCATATAGTCTACTACTAAAATATATAAAAAGAAGGTGAAAAGAAGTGCTAAGACATTAAGAAAATGGCTGCTTGAATAAGATATTTGTTCTATTTTCAGGTAAAGGGTTAGCATATTCTCTATATACACCCAAACATATTATTAATTAATCTGAATGTTTACATTTTTACAAAATACTATTATTTTTCGCCCTAAACAAAATACAACTCGTAATATATTACTTTAAATATATTCAAAACATATACTTATATAAGTAAAGCAAAATGTCTATAAAAAGTCCAACAAGCCGCTTGACCCTAAGGCTAACCGTCCACCCCAACCCTCACCCCTAACAATATTAGAGCAAAAAGCGACCCCTAATGTCAAGATATCATTTTGTTGTGACATTTCCCTCACGAAGCAAAGATGGTATCACCCTTCGACTCCTTTGAAAACAAGGGGTGCTTAGAAATATAATAAGGAAGATGTTCAATGAGAGTAGAAGCAAAGGTCTTGAACTGCATAAACCGAGGGGCGCAGGATAAAGGTTTCTTGATGGAGGCGGATAAATAGATTTCCTGGCCTTTAAAAGAGTTGTTTATTTGCTTTTTTACATTTATTGTTACACGACACAGTGATAACTTTCAAGGAATATATAAATTATTTTAGGACAGGAATGGGGAACTAACCATGCTATTACGCACTTGTGTTTTTGCGCTTTGGAATATTAATTTTCTATCATAATTTAGATTTAGGTGATCTTTTTTTCCTTACTCAGTTTTTTAATTATTTTACATTTTTTGCGAAATTTTACGGCCCAGAAACGTTTTGTAGGCTTACTCTCTAGAGATCGTAAAGGGTAATATTTTATCTAATAAAATAATATCTCTTTTTTAAACCAGTGTTTAGGACTAAAATTACTCAGTTAGTAATATCACCAAAAACATATATTGCCCGTTCTCAAAACCAATGTGTTATTTATTTCTCATATTTCTATGATCTTAGTAATTACGATTTTTTATTCTTCCTTTCCTTCATGCAATATAAAAAGCTTTAGGAAAGGAATCTCCCAATTATTTGTTTTCTCATCAGACCTTTCTTGTTTAACGTAAGACATTGTTCTATTATAGAGCTTCTGTGACGTAGTTACTTGTTTTAGTTACATTTAGTTAAATGTTAAAGAGTCTACATTAAACCGTAGCAGAAACTTACTGTTTGTTAAAGTGTTCATTTCCAGATATTATAAAGATTTATAATAAATTATTACTATCCTAAGGCACGCCCGAGGAAAGTATTTCTACTACTGTTTCTTTTTTATCAGGAAAGTTCTAGTTACAGTAAAACTTGAGTCTATGCAGTTTGTCTTCTTTATCTACTCTGTTATAATTTTTGTTAAGGTCTTCAAGACAAGTAATAACACTTTCTGAGTTTTATTAAAATGAGTCACACTTGTAGATAATGCACGTCCCCCTACACAATTTGTTTTCTACCTCTCTAAACTGAATTTTCAGTTCAGGTCAAGAAAACTCAATAAATCACTATCAAATTTCAATACATAAGCTGTCTGAACAATTAAGTATAAAAAACCGATTCAAGATGAAAAAATTCAAAAATGTTTCAAAACTGCTTCTAAAACTATTTTTATGTTAAATTTCACCCATGGTAGATCGCACCTTCTTAAGTAACGTTAATAGTCCCGCATGTATGGAACCCCTACCATTTACAAACTCAATAAATATACCAAACATTTTCATTTAAAACTTAATTTTTAGGTTCACAATTGTTAAGAAATATGTAATTTAAAAACTTTAGAAAAATTTAGGAGTATAAAAATAATTAAAGTTAATTTTAAAAAAATGTTTAGACGATGGGAATTGAAACGATGCGACGAGGCGCCTAGTAAACTAGACGTCATATTAATTTCCTTCGGAGCGCATCTTGCAAATTGAGACCTCGATTTAGTATGCTCTCGACAAATCGATCTGTTACATTCATGTCCCTTCTGTTTCGTATAACGGAGCATCCTTATCTAACAGTAAGCACATCTTGGGACCTTTCCTACAACATTTTCTAAAACGAAACCAAATTCTGTGTAATTTCCGTTTCAAATAGTAAGATTTTATATACGTCGCATAGTTCTGTAATATCTATGAAGTGTTTTTATCAATAAATTTTAAAATAATAATTTATACTAGTAAAAATAAAATTTTTACAAACATTTCATAATTTGGTAATTTACGTGGATTTTGACTCTTGATGGTGCACTCTTATATTTTTTATACTATGCTTGAGCAGTATGATCAAATTTTGAATTGAAGTTTTTTTCAAAGGATGAGGCTTACAAGTTGCCTTTGCTAACGCAGCGATGAATATTCTCCTAGAAATTTTACTTCCAGGGTTTTCCTTATATATGATCTGAACATTGATTGTTGCAAAGCTCAATAATCTTTTGGATATAGCCTTTGGATACTCTTTTTATACTGAGTTTAGCTTCTTTAATCTTCCTTCAAGGAAAAAAACAAGTTGTAGAATCAAATCATCTTTGGTTTGAATGGATCTCCTGTATCGACATCGGTTTAGTCATCTGAATGTAATGTTAATAACGGCATGTCATTTTTTTTTTTTTTTTTTTTGAACGTATGAAACCAAAAGTGTTTGGTTATGATTGGCCCCAAAACCAAATATACCTATTGCTAAAAACTGTAACACGATTGGTTGAACAGTTAGGACAGCCCTAACGGAACAATGGAACGACACTTTACCGTCACCCCACATACTGTAACTACATAACGCTTAGTCATGGGATCAATAACAAGAAAAAGTGTGATATAAGATGAATGACACATATTTAACTCATCAAAACCGTAGTGAAAAAGAATAAAAACTTTCTTTTATATAAAATTTTTATTGCGGCTCCTCTAACGGCGAAACCTTTCGCGGTTTAAGTAAAAAATGAAAATGGAATATTGACATGCTATAGGCCTACAAGGAAATTTGTTCCGCCTGATTAAATTTTTTTGTAAATAATTAAATTTTCCAAAGTTCACGATTATTTTGTATTTTTCATCAGCCCGAGTTAACACCATGCGAGTATACTGACACCGAGTGAATCAGGATGATACGCGCTCGTCTCTCGATTACCACTGGTAACATGGCAACATGTGTATCGAGTAGCTCGGTCAAAGGGAATCCGGATAATGCGCGCGCATCTCTCGGATGCCACTAGGAACCTGGCAACATGTTCCTACAGACCTTTTCTCTCCACACTCTGAAACCTCACACTTATTTCTTTAATTATCCTACATCCAACCAGCTGATCTTCCTGCTCTTTACTATGAAGTTAACACACTCCTTCTCCGCAGGAAAGTAATGGTTTATCCCTTGAACTCTAACTCTGGTCCCGATACCTGTAGATCAAAAGAACACAGTTTAGCCTAAATACCTATTATCACCAACTACCAAGATTTTTGCAACGGTCATTTCGTAACGGCCGTTACAGTGTCTTCCGACTATCTCGATCAGAGAAAACTCGTACAGTGCTCATACGTTGGCCATGAGTGGTATTTGGAAATGAGTGCAATACTAATGAAGCCCAGAAGCTCTCTAAGAAGAAACAAAGTATGAAGAGATGTGCCAATAGAGACAGAGTGATGTTACATAGTCCACCCCATATCCTCTAAAGAGTCTGTAATTCCAACAAGAGCCTCAAGTGTTACATCACGAGATCCACGTAAAGGAAAAGCAAAGCCTTAATCCTATTATCCTTCATGTCACATACAACAAACATTAAACGCACTAAATGCCTAAAAGAAGAAGTTATAAAGTCTAGTTTTCTCCCCTTAGAGAAAAATGTTAACTGCTAATTACGGCAACCTCTACTTGATGATGTTTTGCAATGCCTAAGTTTAATTTTAAACATCATTTAGCTACAACGTATTGACATTTGAATTTCCTATTCTGCCATATCACAGAGAAGGGGTACCAGTACAGCATCACTCAAGCCTACACAGTTGTTCGACAGGAGACAGATTATAGGGAAAATCCCAATTTCGTCGCCATACGTGTCACCAGATGGTAATGAAGACAACCGCTAAAGCGTTTATATTTTAGATGAAGTACTTCAGAGCATTGTTTGTCACTTAGCAAACATTTAGTAATGTACACGAGATAAATAATAAATAAATAAAATATTAAATCCAAAATTTTATAGATTCATGTATTCCTGAGGGTCATCGTATATAGAATCCAACACTGCGTGGAGGAATTTTGATATTTTATATTTTGGAACATGATAGAGGCTTTTAATGGATCTGAAATAATCTCCCGTAGCTAATATACGGAGAGTTATTTGCAATAATTTAAGTTTAGCAAGTAGAGTTAACCTTATAGTTATGTTATTTCACTTTTGGTATTTAAGCTTTTACTCGTTATATGAAAGACCACATTGTATGCTGTTTAATCTCAAATGATTTCTATAAAGGTTTTTATCTTTTGATCAACTTCTTGGAGAATGTTATCGTGGCACTCCGAAACTCACGTTCTAAAATTTACTTTTGGGTCCAAACGTTTGTTTGGAAATCTTGTGTCAATTTCATCGCTGTTTGAGTTCTTCCATCAACAGCAGTTATACGTTTTCGCACTATGTCAGCTATGATGTAAAACTGTAGCAAACATAACTGGCAACTACAGAAAAAATAAATCAGTCGGAGTACAACTGCACATGCTAACTCTCATTGGTCCTAGTGCCTTATCAGAGTGATTAATAATTAATAAAACATTAATAATAAGCTTGTGTTGGTTGTTGTTTTTATTAATAAATTATTCTCTGCTATGGTTAACCATCCCTACTATTCATTGTCTTCAACCACGCACACTATTCATTTTCATTAACCACGCCTACATTTTTGGCAGTGGCTAAATGACAAATGTTTATGCTAAACACTATTAGATGCGGACGTAAACAGAAAGAGAGACCTGGTGGCTATATAATGGAGGAAATTAAATTTCTGTCATTTAATCAAAAAACATATAGGCCTACAATATTTACGGACGCCAGTTAAAAATTTTCATTGATCTGACAAACTGGAATCTTGATTATAGGAGGTTCTAAATTTTAAAATTCATTCTTTGTAAAGGCATGGGAAACAATTCATACGAAACTTTACCATGGGGTGGTTTTACTCTACACCCCTGTAAATTCACGTACTATTCCTTTGCCTTGTAACAATTGTCCAATTCTAGACTTAAATTATTCATAACGCCATGTTTCTCCGGCACCAATACCCGGATCATTTTGAAGATAAACCACCAGTTTGTATAAATAAGAAACAGAATTGCAAAACAGTCCGTCCGACGAACCTGTCTGAGGGCATGTTTTGAGTTTAATTAATTTCAACCTGACATTTAAAGGCATTCCAAACTTAACCACAAGACACGAATAGCAGACCGAAGTAAAAACACAAATATTTAGAGGTTAAACTGCAAACTTAAAGTTGGCTCTCCGTTTTCGTGCCCAAAATGGCGGACCTGTGTTGAATGTTAACACTTTTGAGGTAGGTTTGAGGCATTAAATAAATAATTGCATCAATTCACGTACAAACGGTTTCTACAGTATTTTTAACAGATGATCACAATACTTTAAAAAATTGTTTAATTACCACAGATTAAATTAAAATAAGGATTAAAATCCTTTTGTCAAGATAACACACGCTATTCGCTCTACATGTTACTTATTTCTCAGGATAAATTGAAAAATCTATTTCAGATGTTTGCAAAAATTCAATGCACATATTCTAGTCTACATTAATATTAAATACATTAACTGTATTGTTATTTAAAATAAGGGTTCAGCCGAGAAGCACAACAAGTATTAGCTCACTCTCAAACAAAGAGACACTATAAAATATTTTCCGAGGCGCTAAGAAAAATTAATTTTTTTAAACCTATGACAGAGTCAAACAAATTAAATTTAAAACTATCTTGACAGAGTATTTGCTAAATTTGAATATTCTACTTGATTATTTTACTTTAAAAGTGAATTAATACAATTTTTATAGAATTTTTTTCCAATTATAATTATTTAAAAACGTTATTTAAAAAAATTACCATTCCAATATCCGTATATTCTAACAGATAGAATAAATACACAAAGCTATTTCGTAATTTTACGTACGTTCGATCTCTGTTTAACACTACTCTACGTGTTTACGCTACAATATTCACGCCTATCTATTGTTTTTCTATTGTATAACTATATCTCTACATTTGAGCCATTAATGCACGTATATGTTATTGAAACTTTCACTTTTAATTCCTATTTCAAAAAAAAACTATTTTTGTTTCCCATTAATATAATTCAAAAATATTACTTGCTCACACCGGAAATTATATCCGTAGTAGTATTCTTTCATGTAACCTAACCTAACCTAGCCTGGCATTGCTGTTTCCGTATTTCTAACTCTTTTACTGTAAATCTTAAATAACCTTGGTTACCATTTTGTTCTAGTACTTTCTTAACATTTGTCAAATTTACCTTTGTGAATCCTTTGTAGAGAATCTAATTTGAAAATTACTAAACTGTACAGTTATTGTAGTTAGGAAAAACACAATTTTTATGATTTTTGTCGATTTTATGATTGTTTCAGTTATGTTTTTGGTGTGACGTTTATAAATAATAAATAACCTTGAAAATATATATTTTCTATTAAAGCATTTTGAAGAAAACCTTTAAACACCTGTAAAATTATTCCCGTGATGATGACAAATTGTGGCAGAAGCCGCAAATTAAAACTAAACGATTAAAACCGTTGCAACTGGCTACGTACAACAATCAGATTACACTACAAACAATAAATTGGATTAGAAGGGGTAAGTTGTTAGGAAGAAAAATGAGAGGTAATAAGGGATAAAAGGAACAACCCCGTACAAATAAATGGTAAGCTCTCACACAATTTAACAATAGAATACCTGTTGCTTCCCTAGTGCCGTGATCAGTGGCTGTCTGTCTTCTGTCATCCAACGTCAATTTGTTAAAGTCTTTATAGACGTGCCTTCACTTGTGAATGGGCCATTTAAATTACTCAAGTATAAACAGATTGAATTTTATGAGCGATCATTTATTTACGATCACTGCAAATCGTACATAAAACAATTTGTGCGTAAATATTCCAGTGGGACGAATTTATTTGCAACTAGTAAACGGTTTTTTAACGGATATATGGCATAAGCTAAAACCCTAAATGGTTTTGTAGAAAATAAATATGAAACGCCTGATTGTCTAAGTCGTCAAACAGTTTTTTGAAAATGATTTCCTTCGTCACAATTAAATAAAAGCCTGAGAAAATTAATGATATGGTATACTACATATCATGAGCATTCACACCAAAACATTCATGAACAAGTAAAATCTATTTATTTAGTAGAGTATAAAACATTTATGCATACATTTATGATACACACATAATATTATATATATTATATATATATATATATAAATATATATATATATATATATATATATATATATAAATATATATATATTTATATATATATATATATATATATATATATATATATATATATATATATAACATACATTAGAATATATTATACATGGCTAGTCTATAAGAAAAATATATGTTACTGTTCTATTTTTAAAAAAATCGAATTTAATTAGATTTAAATGTAAAACATTCTGAATTATCTGGATTAGTTACTTGGACAGTCAAAGATTCAAATTTGTTTAGAAGCATTAATAATTTTAACATAATCTCATAGAACCTCCAAATCGATTGAGTCACTCTGACGTCATAATGGGACATACAAATACAAACATTAGAGCTGAAAACAACACGTTTTTCTGACAGTTATCAGTCGTGTAATAAAATTATGCTTCGATTGCCTAGTGCGGTAGAAAACGTTATGTTTCAGAAAGGTTTTAAAACTTCACTTTAACTATAGTTGGTGCAAGCTATTGTCATATACAGGCTCAACTTGAACAATTGTAATACATAATACTCGAAAACTTCATGCATATCAAGACTGTCTGTCGTGCCTCTGAGGATGGTTACTCGTTAAGCGATATATATATATCCGGTTAGAATTAAAATATTTTGAGTAATTTATTAATATTTAACCACAGTAAATTATTCCAAATAATTAGTTGTTGAACAATTATATTTATTTATATTCACTATATTATGATTAACCACTTTATCCTAACCACAAACCTAGTGGAATTTCTCCACAAAGATGTTTCGAACAAATGCAGTGTAATTTCCAATTCTTTGAAAAACCGAACTACTGATCTGTTTGTCCAAGCAGTTGCATTATTGTGGATCTGTGGTTAGTATTTGATATAATATATAAGATATTAGATGTATGTGTATTTATGTTAATACTATATATAGAAATGTGTGGGATTGATTTGATTCAAAATGTTTTTTTTTCTTATTGGGGTTCATGCTTTTATTTACGGTTTGTAGAATTCATAATGTTAAATTATGAGGATATTTCTATGTTGTATGTGCGTTGCGCACATATGGCAAAGTTTAATTTCGATTATATTATTTTATTCTTTACAAGAATTTCATTACACATAGGGGTGAAGTTTGTCCTATTTAGGAGGTGGGGAATCGTCACATATAATTTATATGCTCCAGGCAAAATTTTTAAAACAATTTTAAATATAAATTTGTTTTCATATAGAAACACAAGGAACGTTTTTAATTTTTTAACTTCAAATGCTTACTTTACCAAAAGATTGAACAAATTTCTCACACTATCAAGTATATTGCTAAGTAGGACATATATAAATTAAACAAATTTATTACTGAATATAGGACTAAAATCAATACATATTCTTTAGAAATATGAATTTGATAAATTTAAAGAGGTTTTTAAATCCTATTTACCCGAATTCAGACCGGTATTCAATTGGTATTCAGACCAAACTGACTATATAGAACCTAGCGACTTCTCTTCAACTCGCTCTAGAAAATTGTATCTGATAAAATAAAACAGTATTTTACTGACCCTAACAGAAATGTTCACACTGCGAACTCTGTTATTCGAAAATAAAAATAAAAAATGACCGGAGATTTAAACAAAAGGGAAAGCAGAAATAAGAATTCACTTTCGAGAGGATACTACATGGAAATGCACTGTTTGTTTACGGCCCCACCATCCCCTAGGGAGACAATTGGCAACATCTAATATATATTTATATACCCCCTCTCTTGGAACAGGAAATATTTTTCACCCCTTAGTTAAGATGAACGACAAAGCATTTTGAAGAGGCTGTAACATAAATCCTACTGGCCTCTCTGAATCTGAAGCAGAGATGTACAGTTATTGATACAGGGGCTCTTTCCATTGACTTAATTTATATTTCCCCTATTTTTTCAACTAAATATTCAAGTTAGGGAAAACATAATGGTAGGAGATTATTCTTTAAACATCAGCGTATTCCTAATCCCTGAAATACTGCTACACATCAAATAGTGATTTTGTTTAACTAAAAAGTAAGTTTTCATGACAAAAATTAGTTTAGTATGTTAAAACAAACTGAGATGAACATATAATAAATAACAACAACACCATCTAACTGCAATAAGTTTTCTTTATGTATAGCTACTTCGGTTGCAAGGTATCCTCAGATGTACCAAAGTTTGTTTTTTCCTTCTATGGATGGTATCTTTGTGCGGAGGGTTAATAAAACACTTATTCCAGATAAAGGACGTTCTATGAAACATTTTAAACCAAAAAATTCTTTCTGATGCTCTTTCAGTGAAACATAAAACAGATAGAAAACGTCCTAGTATAAAAACCAAGTGTATAAACACTGTTTGTTATAAAACAAAAACGAATAAAATAAAATTATCATAGACTGTGGTGCAAATAGTCATCTAAAATAGTGTATTATTATAATTTCTGTTAAATTAAAAAAACAACTATATACATTATTTAACTAAATATATAAAACCCACTGACCACAATACATAAAATATTTATTTTACCACGTTATAGCCATTCTGAAGATGATTACCATGTAATCGAAATGTACATAAAGTAATTGTAGTAAAATAAGATTTCTGTATTTTGTTAGGGGATTTTATTTATTTAGTTAAAACTTAGTCCACAGTGCTCAACAAAGCTTGTAAATTTTAAAATCAATTCACGTATTACTTGAAAAATAACATTTTACCTAAACACAGTGTTTCAAAATGAAAAGAAAATGTAATTCGCCAATAGAGCATGTTCTGCAGTTTACACAATATATTTATACCCTCAGGTTTGTACATTGTAAGTCAACGTCAAAGCCTATTTATTAGTAAGTCACACGATTTTTCGGTAAGACTCAGGTTTAACCAACTCCTAATTATAAAACTTACTACCCTTCGGTGATCATAATGAAATCGGAACCGAAAAATCTTGTTTTTACCTCAGAGACACAGAAAAAGTTGACAAATAGACGAGCGTAAACTATACTCACTTAACCTGGCCTAATCCTTGTAAAAGCGCTCATTGTTAGAAAAAATATACGAGATATAAGGCAAAGCTCCGTAATTAGAAAAAGTTATTGACTTATACAGAAAAATCTACATTTACAAACCGTCATTGATAAATCCCAGCATATCCCATACTGTAATGATAAAATCCCGAAAAATCATCCTATAGTTATTAAATTCTTATATTCTCCAATTCATGTTGATAAATTCTAAGACTTACTAGTAAAATCTAAGGTCTATTATTACCAATATATAGGTTTTTACAGTAAGACATACGTATACACAATACTTCTTCATAAAACGAATTTTATAGATTTTGTTTTATAAAACGCCATTGAGAATGATATAATTTTAAAAACTCATTTCGTATAGATAAATCTAGACCTGAAGACTCATTCCCTAATCTAATGGATGAACATCAACTGTACCTTTTACTAACAAACTGTTTATGGTATGTTAACAAGACATAAATGTGAGACAAACATTGGATATTAGTTATAGTTAATAGATTTACCATATTCTCTCCTAAATACTTTTTGCTTTTAAACGTAGTTTATTACAAGTAAGAAAACCTCTGAATTAATTGGTGAGCTGTAATGTTAATGTGGGGGACGAAGATGATGATTCATGTTACATATGTTAGCAAAATGCGCTTGACACTAATTCAATTTCCTTGTAGTAAATATGTTTTGTCCTATTTAATTTGTAATACAACCTGAAGTACTCCGTTGATTGTACTGCCCTAGTCTTGCCTATGTTTTACGTGTATCTGTGCTTCATACCATCTATTGTAGGCATTTGTTGCTCCTTGTGGCATATCATTTAATACCACCACTCTAGGCAGAAATAAACTCACACCACCTCAATAAAACAGAAACCTTCTCTTCCATATATATTCTGGTAACCCAGCGTCAACTTTTTTCATTCCGTTAGCACGTCTACTTCAGGTAAGAAACTCTGGTCATTCGAACGATACTCTCCAGTACTAGGGGATCTTATGACCCCTCCTGAGCCCTCTATTTATCCTACCTTTTAGTATTAAGGTTGTAGGATCTCCTCATATCCTCGATAGAGAATAGGTCTACGAAGATACCTAGCTTATCCGAACTATTATTGTCCAGTAGAAAAGATCAACATGCATCTCTCTTTGCTCCATTCATCTTCCCTTATTCTAATTATTGATCATCCATCTTAAATGTAAGTTAGTCTATAAATATATTTCACTTTGACACTTTAAACGATGTTGAAAACATATTTTAAAATTGGTTTCTTAAGTACATTACAGACTAAAAGTTCAAATAACCTCTAATTAGTTTTAAAACCTTTCCTTGTCTTTAATATTCTCCGTGTTAAACGATTCCCAAATTTAATATTTCTTCAGAAGAAAATAAAATATCTATGAAATCATAAAAGACACATAGTCTGTTATAGACAACACCAAACACAAACAAACCAGACATTACAACATAAAATATATCTAAATATCTCTAATTGTAATGTAATAAATTTGGATTAAAACTAACTAGTATGTATAAAAAAGGTTATTACATGTAATATCTCACTAAGGATGCTGATCTTGTATACATTTAGGTATATATAATAATAATTAATTAATTAATTAATTCAAAGCTTTTCGCCGATAAAAAAGTACCAGCATCTTCAGAAAAATAATTATGTAACCTTCGTTTTTGAAATATTTTTAATTTATTAACTATATTACAAGAAAACATATCAAGATATAATATTTAATGTATATATAAATATATATATATATATATATATATATATATATATATATCGCAATATCTATTCTTGTGTATTAATAAGGAACTAAGTCAAAATACAAATACAAGAATTATAATTGAATTTACAATTCAAAGCTTTTCGTTGGCTAACAGTACCAATATCATCAGGAATATTAAACAATTAAAATTAAACATTTAAAAAAAATATGTATATATATAATTATAGTTCCACAAATATATAAATAACAGTACATGTTTAACATAGAAACATCAACTCAAATTTTTATAAAATAAATTTTGTTCTTACTTTATAATGAAATGTCAATGTTTTTGTAATTTTTGTTACGAATATAAATTTACTTTTTGTTTTATGGGTAACTTTATACAGGTAAATGTATTGTTATCCCCTGAAGATGATTCCAGATGGAAATAGAAAAAAGAGCATTGTTCTAAAACCAATTACAGATGTTCACTTTTTGGCCTATCACAGGTCGTAATAAACCCATTAAAACAATAAAATTTCTGCATGTTTTATAGTGTCCGTGTGAAATATAATTATAGTAATCGCTGACCTCGGTTGCAGTTTTTTATTTACTGCATTTATTGTTAATTTTGGTTACTGAATGTGTGTTGAGAGCGTTATCGCTATTGGGATAATCTACAGACAACCCCAAAGACAATAAGCTGTAAAGCAAAGGGAAATTTATGTGCAGGGGTGATTGAAAAATATTGATATAGTGGGGTGGTGAATGGGCTACTAGTCATGATTTGTAGGGGTTGTAACTACCCTGGGTGCACCTTGGATGCATGGCGGGTTTATCTTACGCCTCTAAATATATATTTATGTACATACCTTCTGCCTAGGTAAGAAATATTACTCATACGTTATAAGCCACTATAAGCTACGGGGAAATATCCTTTTCCCTTAATTTTTCATGCCTTGCCAACGCGTAAATAACCGTCCGATGTTACGAATGCTACTCGTACCATTACAACTAATCTTAGTGGTTAAGTTTTACGAGTGGTTTTGTGAATACTGTTACTTTAATAAATTCTAAATAAGTGAATATCTATTACGTATTCCTCACTTACCAATGTCAATTTACTCGATACCGCTAATGTTAGTAATGCTGTACCACCCCTTGTAGGTGGGTTAATTTGTCACTTACTTATGTCCATTTACTCGAGATCGCTAAAGTTACCTCACTAATATTGTACCACCTCCGGTATGCGGGTAAACTTCTCACGTACGTATGCTATGTCACTTTACTCGTGACCGCTAATGTTAGTAATGTTGTACCACCCCTTGTAGGTGGGTTAATTTGTCACTTACTTATGTCCATTTACTCTAGATCGCTAAAGTTACCTCACTAATATTGTACCACCTCCGGTATGCGGGTTAACTTCTCACGTACGTATGCTATGTCACTTTACTCGTGACCGCTAATGTTAGTAATGTTGTACCACCCCTTGTAGGTGGGTTAATTTGTCACTTACTTATGTCCATTTACTCTAGATCGCTAAAGTTACCTCACTAATATTGTACCACCTCCGGTATGCGGGTTAACTTCTCACGTACGTATGCTGTGTCACTTTACTCGTGACCGCTAATGTTAGTAATGTTGTACCACCCCTTGTAGGTGGGTTAATTTGTCACTTACTTATGTCCATTTACTCGAGATCGCTAAAGTTACCTCACTAATATTGTACCACCTCCGGTATGCGGGTTAACTTCTCACGTACGTATGCTATGTCACTTTACTCGTGACCGCTAATGTTAGTAATGTTGTACCACCCCTTGTAGGTGGGTTAATTTGTCACTTACTTATGTCCATTTACTCTAGATCGCTAAAGTTACCTCACTAATATTGTACCACCTCCGGTATGCGGGTTAACTTCTCACGTACGTATGCTGTGTCACTTTACTCGTGACCGCTAATGTTAGTAATGTTGTACCACCCCTTGTAGGTGGGTTAATTTGTCACTTACTTATGTCCATTTACTCGAGATCGCTAAAGTTACCTCACTAATATTGTACCACCTCCGGTATGCGGGTTAACTTCTCACGTACGTATGCTATGTCACTTTACTCGTGACCGCTAATGTTAGTAATGTTGTACCACCCCTTGTAGGTGGGTTAATTTGTCACTTACTTATGTCCATTTACTCTAGATCGCTAAAGTTACCTCACTAATATTGTACCAATTCCGGTATGCGGGTTACCTTCTCACGTACGTATGCTATGTCACTTTACTCGTGACCGCTAATGTTAGTAATGTTGTACCACCCCTTGTAGGTGGGTTAATTTGTCACTTACTTATGTCCATTTACTCTAGATCGCTAAAGTTACCTCACTAATATTGTACCACCTCCGGTATGCGGGTTAACTTCTCACGTACGTATGCTATGTCACTTTACTCGTGACCGCTAATGTTAGTAATGTTGTACCACCCCTTGTAGGTGGGTTAATTTGTCACTTACTTATGTCCATTTACTCTAGATCGCTAAAGTTACCTCACTAATATCGTACCACCTCCGGTATGCGGGTTAACTTCTCACGTACGTATGCTGTGTCACTTTACTCGTGACCGCTAATGTTAGTAATGTTGTACCACCCCTTGTAGGTGGGTTAATTTGTCACTTACTTATGTCCATTTACTCTAGATCGCTAAAGTTACCTCACTAATATTGTACCACCTCCGGTATGCGGGTTAACTTCTCACGTACGTATGCTATGTAACTTTACACGTGACCGCTAATGTTAGTAATGCTGTACCACCCCTTGTAGGTGGGTTAATTTGTCACTTACTTATGTCCATTTACTCGAGATCGCTAAAGTTACTAATGCCACCTCACTAATATTGTACCACCTCCGGTATGCGGGTTAATTTCTCACGTATGTATGCTATGTCAGCAGGGGTTTATTCCCCTCATTTGCTTTTGTCAATTTACTGAGGATCGTTAATGAGGCCGCCATCAAAAATACTGTCCCAGCCCCGGTGGGTGGGTTAATTTGTCACTTAGCTAAGTCAGTTTACTCGAGACCGCTAATGTTACTAATACCGGCATCATTAATGCTGTATCACCCCCGGTAGGCGGGGTAATTTCTAATTTACTTAGGTCATTTTACTCGAGACCGCTAATGTTACTAATACCGGCATCACTAATGCTGTATCACCCCCGGTAGGAGGGGTAATTTCTAATTTACTTAGGTCATTTTACACGAGACCGCTAATGTTACTAATACCGGCATCATTAATGCTGTATCACCCCCGGTAGGCGGGGTAATGTCTAATTTACTTAGGTCATTTTACTCGAGACCGCTAATGTTACTAATACCGGCATCATTAATGCTGTATCACCCCCGGTAGGCGGGGTAATTTCTAATTTACTTAGGTCATTTTACTCGAGACCGCTAATGTTACTAATACCGGCATCACTAATGCTGTATCACCCCCGTTAGGCGGGGTAATTTCTAATTTACTTAGGTCATTTTACTCGAGACCGCTAATGTTACTAATACCGGCATCACTAATGCTGTATCACCCCCGGTAGGCGAGATAATTTCTAATTTACTTAGGTCATTTTACTGGATACCGCTAATGTTACTAATACCGGCATCATTAATGCTGTATCACCCCCGGTAGGCGGGATAATGTCTAATTTACTTAGGTCATTTTACTCGAGACCGCTAATGTTACTAATACCGGCATCATTAATGCTGTATCACCCCCGGTAGGCGGGGTGATTTCTAATTTACTTAAGTCATTTTACTCGAGACCGCTAATGTTACTAATACCGGCATCATTAATGCTGTATCACCCCCGGTAGGCGGGATAATTTCTAATTTACTTAGGTCATTTTACTCGAGACCGATAATGTTAATAATACCGGCATCATTAATGCTGTATCACCCCCGGTAGGCGTTGTAATTTTTAATTTACTTAGGTCATTTTACTCGAGACCGCTAATGTTACTAATACCGGCATCATTAATGCTGTATCACCCCCGGTAGGCGGGGTAATTTCTAATTTACTTATGTCATTTTACTCGAGACCGCTAATGTTACTAATTCCGGCATCATTAATGCTGTATCACCCCCGGTAGGCGGGGTAATTTCTAATTTACTTAGGTCATTTTACTCGCGACCGATAATGTTACTAATACCGGCATCATTAATGCTGTATCACCCCCGGTAGGCGGGGTAATCTCTAATTTACTTAGTTCATTTTACACGAGACCGCTAATGTTACTAATACCGGCATCATTAATGCTGTATCACCCCCGGTAGGCGGGGTAATTTCTAATTTACTTAGGTCATTTTACTCGAGACCGCTAATGTTACTAATACCGGCATCATTAATGCTGTATCACCCCCGGTAGGCGGGGTAAATTCTAATTTACTTATGTCATTTTACTCGAGACCGCTAATGTTACTAATACCGGCATCATTAATGCTGTATTACCCCCGGTAGGCGGGATAATTTCTAATTTACTTTGGTCATTTTACTCGAAACCGCTAATGTTACTAATACCGGCACCATTAATGCTGTATCACCCCCGGTAGGCGGGGTAATTTCTAATTTACTTAGGTCATTTTACTCGAGACCGCTAATGTTACTAATACCGGCATCATTAATGCTGTATCACCCCCGGTAAGCGGGGTATTTTCTAATTTACTTAGGTCATTTTACTCGAGACCGCTAATGTTACTAATACCGGCATCATTAATGCTGTATCACCCCCGGTAAGCGGGGTATTTTCTAATTTACTCAGGTCATTTTACTCGAGACCGCTAATGTTACTAATACCGGCATAATTAATGCTGTATCACCCCCGGTAGGCGGGATAATGTCTAATTTACTTAGGTCATTTTACTCGAGACCGCTAATGTTACTAATACCGGCATCATTAATGCTGTATCACCCCCGGTAGGCGGGGTAATTTCTAATTTACTTATGTCATTTTACTCGAGACCGCTAATGTTACTAATACCGGCATCATTAATGCTGTATCACCCCCGGTAGGCCGGGTAATTTCTAATTAACTTATGTCATATTACTCGAGACCGCTAATGTTACTAATACCGGCATCATTAATGCTGTATCACCCCCGGTAGGCGGGGTAATTTCTAATTTACTTATGTCATTTTACTCGAGGCCGCTAATGTTACTAATACCGGCATCATTAATACTGTATCACCCCCGGTAGGCGGGGTAATTTCTAATTTACTTAGGTCATTTTACTCGAAACCGCTAATGTTACTAATAAAATCATCATTAATGCTGTATCATCCCCGGTAGGCGGGGTAATTTCTAATTTACTTATGTCTTTTTACTCGAGACCGCTAATGTTACTAATACCGGCATCATTAATGCTGTATCACCCCCGGTAGGCGGGGTAATTTCTAATTAACATATTTCATTTTACTCGAGACCGCTAATGTTACTAATACCGGCATCATTAATGCTGTATCACCCCCGGTAGGCGGGGTAATGTCTAATTTACTTATGTCATTTTACTCGAGACCGCTAATGTTACTAATACCGGCATCATTAATGCTGTATCAACCCCGGTAGGCGGGGTAATTTCTATTTTACTTAGGTCATTTTACTCGAGACCGCTAATGTTACTAATACCGGCATCATTAATGCTGTATCACCCCCGGTAGGCGGGGTAATTTCTAATTTACTTATGTCATTTTACTCGAGACCGCTAATGTTACTAATACCGGCATCATTAATGCTGTATCACCCCCGGTAGGCCGGGTAATTTCTAATTAACTTATGTCATATTACTCGAGACCGCTAATGTTACTAATACCGGCATCATTAATGCTGTATCACCCCCGGTAGGCGGGGTAATTTCTAATTTACTTATGTCATTTTACTCGAGGCCGCTAATGTTACTAATACCGGCATCATTAATACTGTATCACCCCCGGTAGGCGGGGTAATTTCTAATTTACTTAGGTCATTTTACTCGAAACCGCTAATGTTACTAATAAAATCATCATTAATGCTGTATCATCCCCGGTAGGCGGGGTAATTTCTAATTTACTTATGTCTTTTTACTCGAGACCGCTAATGTTACTAATACCGGCATCATTAATGCTGTATCACCCCCGGTAGGCGGGGTAATTTCTAATTAACATATTTCATTTTACTCGAGACCGCTAATGTTACTAATACCGGCATCATTAATGCTGTATCACCCCCGGTAGGCGGGGTAATGTCTAATTTACTTATGTCATTTTACTCGAGACCGCTAATGTTACTAATACCGGCATCATTAATGCTGTATCAACCCCGGTAGGCGGGGTAATTTCTATTTTACTTAGGTCATTTTACTCGAGACCGCTAATGTTACTAATACCGGCATCATTAATGCTGTATCCCCCCCGGTAGGCGGGGTAATTTCTAATTTACTTAGGTCATATTACTCGAGACCGCTAATGTTACTAATACCGGCATCATTAATGCTGTATCACCCCCGGTAGGCGGATAATGTCTAATTTACTTATGTCATTTTACTCGAGACCGCTAATGTTACAAATACCGGCATCATTAATGCTGTATCACCCCCGGTAGGCGGGATAATTTCTAATTTACTTATGTCATTTTACTCGAGACCGCTAATGTTACTAATACCGGCATCACTAATGCTGTATCACCCCCGGTAGGCGGGGTAATGTCTAATTTACTTATGTCATTTTACTCGAAACCGCTAATGTTACTAATACCGGCATCATTAATGCTGTATCACCCCCGGTAGGCGGGGTAATTTCTAATTTACTTAGGTCATTTTACTCGAGACCGCTAATGTTACTAATACCGGCATCATTAATGCTGTATCACCCCCGGTAGGCGGGGTAATTTCTAATTTACTTAGGTCATTTTACTCGAGACCGCTAATGTTACTAATACCGGCATCATTAATGTTGTATCACCCCCGGTAGGCGGGGTAATTTCTAATTTACTTAGGTCATTTTACTCGAGACCGCTAATGTTACTAATACCGGCATCATTAATGCTGTATCACCCCCGGTAGGCGGGATAATTTCTCACTTACTTATGTCATTTTACTCGAGACCGCTAATGTTACTAATACCGGCATCACTAATGCTGTATCACCCCCGGTAGGCGGGGTAATTTCTAATTTACTTATGTCATTTTACTCGAGACCGCTAATGTTACTAATACCGGCATCACTAATGCTGTATCACCCCCGGTAGGCGGGGTAATTTCTAATTTACTTATGTCATTTTACTCGAGACCGCTAATGTTACTAATACCGGCATCACTAATGCTGTATCACCCCCGGTAGGCGGGGTAAATTCTAATTTACTTAGGTCATTTTACTCGAGACCGCTAATGTTACTAATACCGGCACCATTAATGCTGTATCACCCCCGGTAGGCGGGGTAATTTCTAATTTACTTAGGTCATTTTACTCGAGACCGCTAATGTTACTAATACCGGCATCATTAATGCTGTATCACCCCCGGTAGGCGGGGTAATTTCTAATTTACTTAGGTCATTTTACTCGAGACCGCTAATGTTACTAATACCGGCATCATTAATGCTGTATCACCCCCGGTAGGCGGGATAATTTCTCACTTACTTATGTCATTTTACTCGAGACCGCTAATGTTACTAATACCGGCATCACTAATGCTGTATCACCCCCGGTAGGCGGGGTAATTTCTAATTTACTTATGTCATTTTACTCGAGACCGCTAATGTTACTAATACCGGCATCACTAATGCTGTATCACCCCCGGTAGGCGGGGTAATTTCTAATTTACTTATGTCATTTTACTCGAGACCGCTAATGTTACTAATACCGGCATCACTAATGCTGTATCACCCCCGGTAGGCGTGGTAATTTCTAATTTACTTATGTCATTTTACTCGAGACCGCTAATGTTACTAATACCGGCATCACTAATGCTGTATCACCCCCGGTAGGCGGGATAATTTCTCACTTACTTATGTCATTTTACTCGAGACCGCTAATGTTACTAATACCGGCATCACTAATGCTGTATCACCCCCGGTAGGCGGGGTAATTTCTAATTTACTTATGTCATTTTACTCGAGACCGCTAATGTTACTAATACCGGCATCATTAATGCTGTATCACCCCCGGTAGGCGGCGTAATTTCTAATTTACTTATGTCATTTTACTCGAGACCGCTAATGTTACTAATACCGGCATCACTAATGCTGTATCACCCCCGTTAGGCGGGGTATTTTCTAATTTACTTAGGTCATTTTACTCGAGACCGCTAATGTTACTAATACCGGCATCACTAATGCTGTATCACCCCCGGTAGGCGAGATAATTTCTAATTTACTTAGGTCATTTTACTGGAGACCGCTAATGTTACTAATACCGGCATCATTAATGCTGTATCACCCCCGGTAGGCGGGATAATGTCTAATTTACTTAGGTCATTTTACTCGAGACCGCTAATGTTACAAATACCGGCATCATTAATGCTGTATCACCCCCGGTAGGCGGGGTAATTTCTAATTTACTTAGGTCATTTTATTCGAGACCGCTAATGTTACTAATACCGGCATCATTAATGCTGTATCACCCCCGGTAGGCGGGGTGATTTCTAATTTACTTATGTCATTTTACTCGAGACCGCTAATGTTACTAATACCGGCATCATTAATGCTGTATCACGCCCGGTAGGCGGGATAATTTCTAATTTACTTAGGTCATTTTACTCGAGACCGATAATGTTAATAATACCGGCATCATTAATGCTGTATCACCCCCGGTAGGCGTTGTAATTTTTAATTTACTTAGGTCATTATACTCGAGACCGCTAATGTTACTAATACCGGCATCATTAATGCTGTATCACCCCCGGTAGGCGGGGTAATTTCTAATTTACTTATGTCATTTTACTCCAGACCGCTAATGTTACTAATTCCGGCATCATTAATGCTGTATCACCCCCGGTAGGCGGGGTAATTTCTAATTTACTTAGGTCATTTTACTCGAGACCGATAATGTTACTAATACCGGCATCATTAATGCTGTATCACCCCCGGTAGGCGGGGTAATTTCTAATTTACTTAGGTCATTTTACTCGAGACCGATAATGTTACTAATACCGGCATCATTAATGCTGTATCGACCCCGGTAGGCGGGGTAATTTCTAATTTACTTAGGTCATTTTACTCGCGACCGATAATGTTACTAATACCGGCATCATTAATGCTGTATCACCCCCGGTAGGCGGGGTAATCTCTAATTTACTTAGTTCATTTTACACGAGACCGCTAATGTTACTAATACCGGCATCATTAATGCTCTATCACCCCCGGTAGGCGGGGTAATTTCTAATTTACTTTGGTCATTTTACTCGAGACCGCTAATGTTACTAATACCGGCATCATTAATGCTGTATTACCCCCGGTAGGCGGGATAATTTCTAATTTACTTTGGTCATTTTACTCGAAACCGCTAATGTTACTAATACCGGCATCATTAATGCTGTATCAACCCCGGTAGGCGGGATAATTTCTAATTTACTTAGGTCATTTTACTCGAGACCGCTAATGTTACTAATACCGGCACCATTAATGCTGTATCACCCCCGGTAGGCGGGGTAATTTCTAATTTACTTAGGTCATTTTACTCGAGACCGCTAATGTTACTAATACCGGCATCATTAATGCTGTATCACCCCCGGTAAGCGGGGTATTTTCTAATTTACTTAGGTCATTTTACTCGAGACCGCTAATGTTACTAATACCGGCATCATTAATGCTGTATCACCCCCGGTAAGCGGGGTATTTTCTAATTTACTCAGGTCATTTTACTCGAGACCGCTAATGTTACTAATACCGGCATAATTAATGCTGTATCACCCCCGGTAGGCGGGATAATGTCTAATTTACTTAGGTCATTTTACTCGAGACCGCTAATGTTACTAATACCGGCATCATTAATGCTGTATCACCCCCGGTAGGCGGGGTAATTTCTAATTTACTCATGTCATTTTACTCGAGACCGCTAATGTTACTAATACCGGCATCATTAATGCTGTATCACCCCCGGTAGGCCGGGTAATTTCTAATTTACTTATGTCATATTACTCGAGACCGCTAATGTTACTAATACCGGCATCATTAATGCTGTATCACCCCCGGTAGGCGGGGTAATTTCTAATTTACTTATGTCATTTTACTCGAGGCCGCTAATGTTACTAATACCGGCATCATTAATACTGTATCACCCCCGGTAGGCGGGGTAATTTCTAATTTACTTAGGTCATTTTACTCGAAACCGCTAATGTTACTAATACCGGCATCATTAATGCTGTATCATCCCCGGTAGGCGGGGTAATTTCTAATTTACTTAGGTCATTTTACTCGAGACCGCTAATGTTACTAATACCGGCATCAATAATGCTGTATCACCCCCGGTAGGCGGGGTAATTTCTAATTTACTTATGTCATTTTACTCGAGACCGCTAATGTTACTAATACCGGCATCATTAATGCTGTATCACCCCCGGTAGGCGGGGTAATTTCTAATTTACTTATGTCTTTTTACTCGAGACCGCTAATGTTACTAATACCGGCATCATTAATGCTGTATCACCCCCGGTAGGCGGGGTAATTTCTAATTAACATATTTCATTTTACTCGAGACCGCTAATGTTACTAATACCGGCATCATTAACGCTGTATCACCCCCGGTAGGCGGGGTAATGTCTAATTTACTTATGTCATTTTACTCGAGACCGCTAATGTTACTAATACCGGCATCACTAATGCTGTATCAACCCCGGTAGGCGGGGTAATTTCTATTTTACTTAGGTCATTTTACTCGAGACCGCTAATGTTACTAATACCGGCATCATTAATGCTGTATCCCCCCCGGTAGGCGGGGTAATTTCTAATTTACTTAGGTCATATTACTCGAGACCGCTAATGTTACTAATACCGCCATCATTAATGCTGTATCACCCCCGGTAGGCGGATAATGTCTAATTTACTTATGTCATTTTACTCGAGACCGCTAATGTTACAAATACCGGCATCATTAATGCTGTATCACCCCCGGTAGGCGGGGTAATGTCTAATTTACTTATGTCATTTTACTCGAGACCGCTAATGTTACTAATACCGGCATCATTAATGCTGTATCACCCCCGGTAGGCGGGATAATTTCTAATTTACTTATGTCATTTTACTCGAGACCGCTAATGTTACTAATACCGGCATCACTAATGCTGTATCACCCCCGGTAGGCGGGGTAATGTCTAATTTACTTATGTCATTTTACTCGAGACCGCTAATGTTACTAATACCGGCATCATTAATGCTGTATCACCCCCGGTAGGCGGGGTAATTTCTAATTTACTTAGGTCATTTTACTCGAGACCGCTAATGATACTAATACCGGCATCATTAATGCTGTATCACCCCCGGTAGGCGGGGTAATTTCTAATTTACTTAGGTCATTTTACTCGAGACCGCTAATGTTACTAATACCGGCATCATTAATGCTGTATCACCCCCGGTAGGCGGGGTAATTTCTAATTTACTTAGGTCATTTTACTCGAGACCGCTAATGTTACTAATACCGGCATCATTAATGCTGTATCACCCCCGGTAGGCGGGATAATTTCTCACTTACTTATGTCATTTTACTCGAGACCGCTAATGTTACTAATACCGGCATCACTAATGCTGTATCACCCCCGGTAGGCGGGGTAATTTCTAATTTACTTATGTCATTATACTCGAGACCGCTAATGTTACTAATACCGGCATCACTAATGCTGTATCACCCCCGGTAGGCGGGGTAATTTCTAATTTACTTATGTCATATTACTCGAGACCGCTAATGTTACTAATACCGGCATCATTAATGCTGTATCACCCCCGGTAGGCGGGGTAATTTCTAATTTACTTATGTCATTTTACTCGAGGCCGCTAATGTTACTAATACCGGCATCATTAATACTGTATCACCCCCGGTAGGCGGGGTAATTTCTAATTTACTTAGGTCATTTTACTCGAAACCGCTAATGTTACTAATACCGGCATCACTAATGCTGTATCACCCCCGGTAGGCCGGGTAATTTCTAATTTACTTATGTCATATTACTCGAGACCGCTAATGTTACTAATACCGGCATCATTAATGCTGTATCACCCCCGGTAGGCGGGGTAATTTCTAATTTACTTATGTCATTTTACTCGAGGCCGCTAATGTTACTAATACCGGCATCATTAATACTGTATCACCCCCGGTAGGCGGGGTAATTTCTAATTTACTTAGGTCATTTTACTCGAAACCGCTAATGTTACTAATACCGGCATCATTAATGCTGTATCATCCCCGGTAGGCGGGGTAATTTCTAATTTACTTAGGTCATTTTACTCGAGACCGCTAATGTTACTAATACCGGCATCAATAATGCTGTATCACCCCCGGTAGGCGGGGTAATTTCTAATTTACTTATGTCATTTTACTCGTGACCGCTAATGTTACTAATACCGGCATCATTAATGCTGTATCACCCCCGGTAGGCGGGGTAATTTCTAATTTACTTATGTCTTTTTACTCGAGACCGCTAATGTTACTAATACCGGCATCATTAATGCTGTATCACCCCCGGTAGGCGGGGTAATTTCTAATTAACATATTTCATTTTACTCGAGACCGCTAATGTTACTAATACCGGCATCATTAACGCTGTATCACCCCCGGTAGGCGGGGTAATGTCTAATTTACTTATGTCATTTTACTCGAGACCGCTAATGTTACTAATACCGGCATCACTAATGCTGTATCAACCCCGGTAGGCGGGGTAATTTCTATTTTACTTAGGTCATTTTACTCGAGACCGCTAATGTTACTAATACCGGCATCATTAATGCTGTATCCCCCCCGGTAGGCGGGGTAATTTCTAATTTACTTAGGTCATTTTACTCGAAACCGCTAATGTTACTAATACCGGCATCATTAATGCTGTATCATCCCCGGTAGGCGGGGTAATTTCTAATTTACTTAGGTCATTTTACTCGAGACCGCTAATGTTACTAATACCGGCATCAATAATGCTGTATCACCCCCGGTAGGCGGGGTAATTTCTAATTTACTTATGTCATTTTACTCGAGACCGCTAATGTTACTAATACCGGCATCACTAATGCTGTATCAACCCCGGTAGGCGGGGTAATTTCTATTTTACTTAGGTCATTTTACTCGAGACCGCTAATGTTACTAATACCGGCATCATTAATGCTGTATCCCCCCCGGTAGGCGGGGTAATTTCTAATTTACTTAGGTCATATTACTCGAGACCGCTAATGTTACTAATACCGCCATCATTAATGCTGTATCACCCCCGGTAGGCGGATAATGTCTAATTTACTTATGTCATTTTACTCGAGACCGCTAATGTTACAAATACCGGCATCATTAATGCTGTATCACCCCCGGTAGGCGGGGTAATGTCTAATTTACTTATGTCATTTTACTCGAGACCGCTAATGTTACTAATACCGGCATCATTAATGCTGTATCACCCCCGGTAGGCGGGATAATTTCTAATTTACTTATGTCATTTTACTCGAGACCGCTAATGTTACTAATACCGGCATCACTAATGCTGTATCACTCCCGGTAGGCGGGGTAATGTCTAATTTACTTATGTCATTTTACTCGAGACCGCTAATGTTACTAATACCGGCATCATTAATGCTGTATCACCCCCGGTAGGCGGGGTAATTTCTAATTTACTTAGGTCATTTTACTCGAGACCGCTAATGATACTAATACCGGCATCATTAATGCTGTATCACCCCCGGTAGGCGGGGTAATTTCTAATTTACTTAGGTCATTTTACTCGAGACCGCTAATGTTACTAATACCGGCATCATTAATGCTGTATCACCCCCGGTAGGCGGGGTAATTTCTAATTTACTCATGTCATTTTACTCGAGACCGCTAATGTTACTAATACCGGCATCATTAATGCTGTATCACCCCCGGTAGGCCGGGTAATTTCTAATTTACTTATGTCATATTACTCGAGACCGCTAATGTTACTAATACCGGCATCATTAATGCTGTATCACCCCCGGTAGGCGGGGTAATTTCTAATTTACTTATGTCATTTTACTCGAGGCCGCTAATGTTACTAATACCGGCATCATTAATACTGTATCACCCCCGGTAGGCGGGGTAATTTCTAATTTACTTAGGTCATTTTACTCGAAACCGCTAATGTTACTAATACCGGCATCATTAATGCTGTATCATCCCCGGTAGGCGGGGTAATTTCTAATTTACTTAGGTCATTTTACTCGAGACCGCTAATGTTACTAATACCGGCATCAATAATGCTGTATCACCCCCGGTAGGCGGGGTAATTTCTAATTTACTTATGTCATTTTACTCGAGACCGCTAATGTTACTAATACCGGCATCATTAATGCTGTATCACCCCCGGTAGGCGGGGTAATTTCTAATTTACTTATGTCTTTTTACTCGAGACCGCTAATGTTACTAATACCGGCATCATTAATGCTGTATCACCCCCGGTAGGCGGGGTAATTTCTAATTAACATATTTCATTTTACTCGAGACCGCTAATGTTACTAATACCGGCATCATTAACGCTGTATCACCCCCGGTAGGCGGGGTAATGTCTAATTTACTTATGTCATTTTACTCGAGACCGCTAATGTTACTAATACCGGCATCACTAATGCTGTATCAACCCCGGTAGGCGGGGTAATTTCTATTTTACTTAGGTCATTTTACTCGAGACCGCTAATGTTACTAATACCGGCATCATTAATGCTGTATCCCCCCCGGTAGGCGGGGTAATTTCTAATTTACTTAGGTCATATTACTCGAGACCGCTAATGTTACTAATACCGCCATCATTAATGCTGTATCACCCCCGGTAGGCGGATAATGTCTAATTTACTTATGTCATTTTACTCGAGACCGCTAATGTTACAAATACCGGCATCATTAATGCTGTATCACCCCCGGTAGGCGGGGTAATGTCTAATTTACTTATGTCATTTTACTCGAGACCGCTAATGTTACTAATACCGGCATCATTAATGCTGTATCACCCCCGGTAGGCGGGATAATTTCTAATTTACTTATGTCATTTTACTCGAGACCGCTAATGTTACTAATACCGGCATCACTAATGCTGTATCACCCCCGGTAGGCGGGGTAATGTCTAATTTACTTATGTCATTTTACTCGAGACCGCTAATGTTACTAATACCGGCATCATTAATGCTGTATCACCCCCGGTAGGCGGGGTAATTTCTAATTTACTTAGGTCATTTTACTCGAGACCGCTAATGATACTAATACCGGCATCATTAATGCTGTATCACCCCCGGTAGGCGGGGTAATTTCTAATTTACTTAGGTCATTTTACTCGAGACCGCTAATGTTACTAATACCGGCATCATTAATGCTGTATCACCCCCGGTAGGCGGGGTAATTTCTAATTTACTTAGGTCATTTTACTCGAGACCGCTAATGTTACTAATACCGGCATCATTAATGCTGTATCACCCCCGGTAGGCGGGATAATTTCTCACTTACTTATGTCATTTTACTCGAGACCGCTAATGTTACTAATACCGGCATCACTAATGCTGTATCACCCCCGGTAGGCGGGGTAATTTCTAATTTACTTATGTCATTATACTCGAGACCGCTAATGTTACTAATACCGGCATCACTAATGCTGTATCACCCCCGGTAGGCGGGGTAATTTCTAATTTACTTATGTCATATTACTCGAGACCGCTAATGTTACTAATACCGGCATCATTAATGCTGTATCACCCCCGGTAGGCGGGGTAATTTCTAATTTACTTATGTCATTTTACTCGAGGCCGCTAATGTTACTAATACCGGCATCATTAATACTGTATCACCCCCGGTAGGCGGGGTAATTTCTAATTTACTTAGGTCATTTTACTCGAAACCGCTAATGTTACTAATACCGGCATCACTAATGCTGTATCACCCCCGGTAGGCCGGGTAATTTCTAATTTACTTATGTCATATTACTCGAGACCGCTAATGTTACTAATACCGGCATCATTAATGCTGTATCACCCCCGGTAGGCGGGGTAATTTCTAATTTACTTATGTCATTTTACTCGAGGCCGCTAATGTTACTAATACCGGCATCATTAATACTGTATCACCCCCGGTAGGCGGGGTAATTTCTAATTTACTTAGGTCATTTTACTCGAAACCGCTAATGTTACTAATACCGGCATCATTAATGCTGTATCATCCCCGGTAGGCGGGGTAATTTCTAATTTACTTAGGTCATTTTACTCGAGACCGCTAATGTTACTAATACCGGCATCAATAATGCTGTATCACCCCCGGTAGGCGGGGTAATTTCTAATTTACTTATGTCATTTTACTCGAGACCGCTAATGTTACTAATACCGGCATCACTAATGCTGTATCAACCCCGGTAGGCGGGGTAATTTCTATTTTACTTAGGTCATTTTACTCGAGACCGCTAATGTTACTAATACCGGCATCATTAATGCTGTATCCCCCCCGGTAGGCGGGGTAATTTCTAATTTACTTAGGTCATATTACTCGAGACCGCTAATGTTACTAATACCGCCATCATTAATGCTGTATCACCCCCGGTAGGCGGATAATGTCTAATTCACTTATGTCATTTTACTCGAGACCGCTAATGTTACAAATACCGGCATCATTAATGCTGTATCACCCCCGGTAGGCGGGGTAATGTCTAATTTACTTATGTCATTTTACTCGAGACCGCTAATGTTACTAATACCGGCATCATTAATGCTGTATCACCCCCGGTAGGCGGGATAATTTCTAATTTACTTATGTCATTTTACTCGAGACCGCTAATGTTACTAATACCGGCATCACTAATGCTGTATCACCCCCGGTAGGCGGGGTAATGTCTAATTTACTTATGTCATTTTACTCGAGACCGCTAATGTTACTAATACCGGCATCATTAATGCTGTATCACCCCCGGTAGGCGGGGTAATTTCTAATTTACTTAGGTCATTTTACTCGAGACCGCTAATGATACTAATACCGGCATCATTAATGCTGTATCACCCCCGGTAGGCGGGGTAATTTCTAATTTACTTAGGTCATTTTACTCGAGACCGCTAATGTTACTAATACCGGCATCATTAATGCTGTATCACCCCCGGTAGGCGGGGTAATTTCTAATTTACTCATGTCATTTTACTCGAGACCGCTAATGTTACTAATACCGGCATCATTAATGCTGTATCACCCCCGGTAGGCCGGGTAATTTCTAATTTACTTATGTCATATTACTCGAGACCGCTAATGTTACTAATACCGGCATCATTAATGCTGTATCACCCCCGGTAGGCGGGGTAATTTCTAATTTACTTATGTCATTTTACTCGAGGCCGCTAATGTTACTAATACCGGCATCATTAATACTGTATCACCCCCGGTAGGCGGGGTAATTTCTAATTTACTTAGGTCATTTTACTCGAAACCGCTAATGTTACTAATACCGGCATCATTAATGCTGTATCATCCCCGGTAGGCGGGGTAATTTCTAATTTACTTAGGTCATTTTACTCGAGACCGCTAATGTTACTAATACCGGCATCAATAATGCTGTATCACCCCCGGTAGGCGGGGTAATTTCTAATTTACTTATGTCATTTTACTCGAGACCGCTAATGTTACTAATACCGGCATCATTAATGCTGTATCACCCCCGGTAGGCGGGGTAATTTCTAATTTACTTATGTCTTTTTACTCGAGACCGCTAATGTTACTAATACCGGCATCATTAATGCTGTATCACCCCCGGTAGGCGGGGTAATTTCTAATTAACATATTTCATTTTACTCGAGACCGCTAATGTTACTAATACCGGCATCATTAACGCTGTATCACCCCCGGTAGGCGGGGTAATGTCTAATTTACTTATGTCATTTTACTCGAGACCGCTAATGTTACTAATACCGGCATCACTAATGCTGTATCAACCCCGGTAGGCGGGGTAATTTCTATTTTACTTAGGTCATTTTACTCGAGACCGCTAATGTTACTAATACCGGCATCATTAATGCTGTATCCCCCCCGGTAGGCGGGGTAATTTCTAATTTACTTAGGTCATATTACTCGAGACCGCTAATGTTACTAATACCGCCATCATTAATGCTGTATCACCCCCGGTAGGCGGATAATGTCTAATTTACTTATGTCATTTTACTCGAGACCGCTAATGTTACAAATACCGGCATCATTAATGCTGTATCACCCCCGGTAGGCGGGGTAATGTCTAATTTACTTATGTCATTTTACTCGAGACCGCTAATGTTACTAATACCGGCATCATTAATGCTGTATCACCCCCGGTAGGCGGGATAATTTCTAATTTACTTATGTCATTTTACTCGAGACCGCTAATGTTACTAATACCGGCATCACTAATGCTGTATCACCCCCGGTAGGCGGGGTAATGTCTAATTTACTTATGTCATTTTACTCGAGACCGCTAATGTTACTAATACCGGCATCATTAATGCTGTATCACCCCCGGTAGGCGGGGTAATTTCTAATTTACTTAGGTCATTTTACTCGAGACCGCTAATGATACTAATACCGGCATCATTAATGCTGTATCACCCCCGGTAGGCGGGGTAATTTCTAATTTACTTAGGTCATTTTACTCGAGACCGCTAATGTTACTAATACCGGCATCATTAATGCTGTATCACCCCCGGTAGGCGGGGTAATTTCTAATTTACTTAGGTCATTTTACTCGAGACCGCTAATGTTACTAATACCGGCATCATTAATGCTGTATCACCCCCGGTAGGCGGGATAATTTCTCACTTACTTATGTCATTTTACTCGAGACCGCTAATGTTACTAATACCGGCATCACTAATGCTGTATCACCCCCGGTAGGCGGGGTAATTTCTAATTTACTTATGTCATTATACTCGAGACCGCTAATGTTACTAATACCGGCATCACTAATGCTGTATCACCCCCGGTAGGCGGGGTAATTTCTAATTTACTTATGTCATATTACTCGAGACCGCTAATGTTACTAATACCGGCATCATTAATGCTGTATCACCCCCGGTAGGCGGGGTAATTTCTAATTTACTTATGTCATTTTACTCGAGGCCGCTAATGTTACTAATACCGGCATCATTAATACTGTATCACCCCCGGTAGGCGGGGTAATTTCTAATTTACTTAGGTCATTTTACTCGAAACCGCTAATGTTACTAATACCGGCATCACTAATGCTGTATCACCCCCGGTAGGCCGGGTAATTTCTAATTTACTTATGTCATATTACTCGAGACCGCTAATGTTACTAATACCGGCATCATTAATGCTGTATCACCCCCGGTAGGCGGGGTAATTTCTAATTTACTTATGTCATTTTACTCGAGGCCGCTAATGTTACTAATACCGGCATCATTAATACTGTATCACCCCCGGTAGGCGGGGTAATTTCTAATTTACTTAGGTCATTTTACTCGAAACCGCTAATGTTACTAATACCGGCATCATTAATGCTGTATCATCCCCGGTAGGCGGGGTAATTTCTAATTTACTTAGGTCATTTTACTCGAGACCGCTAATGTTACTAATACCGGCATCAATAATGCTGTATCACCCCCGGTAGGCGGGGTAATTTCTAATTTACTTATGTCATTTTACTCGTGACCGCTAATGTTACTAATACCGGCATCATTAATGCTGTATCACCCCCGGTAGGCGGGGTAATTTCTAATTTACTTATGTCTTTTTACTCGAGACCGCTAATGTTACTAATACCGGCATCATTAATGCTGTATCACCCCCGGTAGGCGGGGTAATTTCTAATTAACATATTTCATTTTACTCGAGACCGCTAATGTTACTAATACCGGCATCATTAACGCTGTATCACCCCCGGTAGGCGGGGTAATGTCTAATTTACTTATGTCATTTTACTCGAGACCGCTAATGTTACTAATACCGGCATCACTAATGCTGTATCAACCCCGGTAGGCGGGGTAATTTCTATTTTACTTAGGTCATTTTACTCGAGACCGCTAATGTTACTAATACCGGCATCATTAATGCTGTATCCCCCCCGGTAGGCGGGGTAATTTCTAATTTACTTAGGTCATATTACTCGAGACCGCTAATGTTACTAATACCGCCATCATTAATGCTGTATCACCCCCGGTAGGCGGATAATGTCTAATTTACTTATGTCATTTTACTCGAGACCGCTAATGTTACAAATACCGGCATCATTAATGCTGTATCACCCCCGGTAGGCGGGGTAATGTCTAATTTACTTATGTCATTTTACTCGAGACCGCTAATGTTACTAATACCGGCATCATTAATGCTGTATCACCCCCGGTAGGCGGGATAATTTCTAATTTACTTATGTCATTTTACTCGAGACCGCTAATGTTACTAATACCGGCATCACTAATGCTGTATCACCCCCGGTAGGCGGGGTAATGTCTAATTTACTTATGTCATTTTACTCGAGACCGCTAATGTTACTAATACCGGCATCATTAATGCTGTATCACCCCCGGTAGGCGGGGTAATTTCTAATTTACTTAGGTCATTTTACTCGAGACCGCTAATGATACTAATACCGGCATCATTAATGCTGTATCACCCCCGGTAGGCGGGGTAATTTCTAATTTACTTAGGTCATTTTACTCGAGACCGCTAATGTTACTAATACCGGCATCATTAATGCTGTATCACCCCCGGTAGGCGGGGTAATTTCTAATTTACTTAGGTCATTTTACTCGAGACCGCTAATGTTACTAATACCGGCATCATTAATGCTGTATCACCCCCGGTAGGCGGGATAATTTCTCACTTACTTATGTCATTTTACTCGAGACCGCTAATGTTACTAATACCGGCATCACTAATGCTGTATCACCCCCGGTAGGCGGGGTAATTTCTAATTTACTTATGTCATTATACTCGAGACCGCTAATGTTACTAATACCGGCATCACTAATGCTGTATCACCCCCGGTAGGCGGGGTAATTTCTAATTTACTTATGTCATTTTACTCGAGACCGCTAATGTTACTAATACCGGCATCACTAATGCTGTATCACCCCCGGTAGGCGGGGTAAATTCTAATTTACTTAGGTCATTTTACTCGAGACCGCTAATGTTACTAATACCGGCACCATTAATGCTGTATCACCCCCGGTAGGCGGGGTAATTTCTAATTTACTTAGGTCATTTTACTCGAGACCGCTAATGTTACTAATACCGGCATCATTAATGCTGTATCACGCCCGGTAGGCGGGGTAATTTCTAATTTACTTAGGTCATTTTACTCGAGACCGCTAATGTTACTAATACCGGCATCATTAATGCTGTATCACCCCCGGTAGGCGGGATAATTTGTCACTTACTTATGTCATTTTACTCGAGACCGCTAATGTTACTAATACCGGCATCACTAATGCTGTATCACCCCCGGTAGGCGGGGTAATTTCTAATTTACTTATGTCATTTTACTCGAGACCGCTAATGTTACTAATACCGGCATCACTAATGCTGTATCAGCCCCGGTAGGCGGGGTAATTTCTAATTTACTTATGTCATTTTACTCGAGACCGCTAATGTTACTAATACCGGCATCACTAATGCTGTATCACCCCCGGTAGGCGTGGTAATTTCTAATTTACTTATGTCATTTTACTCGAGACCGCTAATGTTACTAATACCGGCATCACTAATGCTGTATCACCCCCGGTAGGCGGGATAATTTCTCACTTACTTATGTCATTTTACTCGAGACCGCTAATGTTACTAATACCGGCATCACTAATGCTGTATCACCCCCGGTAGGCGGGGTAATTTCTAATTTACTTATGTCATTTTACTCGAGACCGCTAATGTTACTAATACCGGCATCATTAATGCTGTATCACCCCCGGTAGGCGGCGTAATTTCTAATTTACTTATGTCATTTTACTCGAGACCGCTAATGTTACTAATACCGGCTTTACTAATGCTGTATCACCCCCGGTAGGCGGGGTAATTTCTAATTTACTTATGTCATTTTACTCGAGACCGCTAATGTTACTAATACCGGCATCACTAATGCTGTATCACTCCCGGTAGGCGGGGTAATTTCTAATTTACTTATGTCATTTTACTCGAGACCGCTAATGTTACTAATACCGGCATCACTAATGCTGTATCACCCCCGGTAGGCGGGGTAATTTCTAATTTACTTATGTCATTTTACACGAGACCGCTAATGTTGCTAATACCGGCTTCACTAATGTTGTAATATCCCCGGTAGGCGGGATAATTTCCCACTTACTTATGTCATTTTACTCGAGACCGCTAATGTTACTAATACCGGCATCACTAATGCTGTATCACCCCCGGTAGGCGGGGTAATGTCTAATTTACTTATGTCATTTTACTCGAGACCGCTAATGTTACTAATACCGGCATCACTAATGCTGTATCACTCCCGGAAGGCGGGGTAATGTCTAATTTACTTATGTCATTTTACTCGAGACCGCTAATGTTACTAATACCGGCATCACTAATGCTGTATCACCCCCGGTAGGCGGGGTAATTTCTAATTTACTTATGTCATTTTACACGAGACCGCTAATGTTACTAATACCGGCTTCACTAATGTTGTAATATCCCCGGTAGGCGGGATAATTTCCCACTTACTTATGTCATTTTACTCGAGACCGCTAATGTTACTAATACCGGCATCACTAATGCTGTATCACCCCCGGTAGGCGGGGTAATGTCTGGTTTACTTATGTCATTTTACTCGAGACCGCTAATGTTACTAATACCGGCATCATTAATGCTGTATCACCCCCGGTTGGCGTGATAATTTCTCACTTACTTATGTCATTTTACTCGAGACCGCTAATGTAACTAATACCGGCATCATTAATGCTGTATCACCCCCGGTAGGCGGTGTAATTTCTAATTTACTTATGTCATTTTACTCGAGACCGCTAATGTTACTAATACCGGCATCACTAATGCTGTATCACCCCCGGTAGGCGGGGTAATTTCTAATTTACTTATGTCACTTTACTCGAGACCGCTAATGTTACTAATACCGGCATCATTAATGCTGTATCACCCCCGGTAGGCGGCGTAATTTCTAATTTACTTATGTCATTTTACTCGAGACCGCTAATGTTAATAATACCGGCTTCACTAATGCTGTATCATCCCCGGTAGGCGGGGTAATTTCTAATTTACTTATGTCATTTTACTCGAGACCGCTAATGTTACTAATACCGGCATCACTAATGCTGTATCACTCCCGGTAGGCGGGGTAATTTCTAATTTACTTATGTCATTTTACTCGAGACCGCTAATGTTACTAATACCGGCATCACTAATGCTGTATCACCCCCGGTAGGCGGGGTAATTTCTAATTTACTTATGTCATTTTACACGAGACCGCTAATGTTACTAATACCGGCTTCACTAATGTTGTAATATCCCCGGTAGGCGGGATAATTTCCCACTTACTTATGTCATTTTACTCGAGACCGCTAATGTTAGTAATACCGGCATCACTAATGCTGTATCACCCCCGGTAGGCGGGGTAATTTCTAATTTACTTATGTCATTTTACTCGAGACCGCTAATGGTACTAATACCGGCATCATTAATGCTGTATCACCCCCGGTAGGCGGCGTAATTTCTAATTTACTTATGTCATTTTACACGAGACCGCTAATGTTACTAATACCGGCTTCACTAATGTTGTAATATCCCCGGTAGGCGGGATAATTTCCCACTTACTTATGTCATTTTACTCGAGACCGCTAATGTTAGTAATACCGGCATCACTAATGCTGTATCACCCCCGGTAGGCGGGGTAATTTCTAATTTACATATGTCATTTTACTCGAGACCGCTAATGTTACTAATACCGGCATCATTAATGCTGTATCACCCCCGGTAGGCGGCGTAATTTCTAATTTACTTATGTCATTTTACTCGAGACCGCTAATGTTAATAATACCGGCTTCACTAATGCTGTATCACCCCCGGTAGGCGGGGTAATTTCTAATTTACTTATGTCATTTTACTCGAGACCGCTAATGTTACTAATACCGGCATCACTAATGCTGTATCACTCCCGGTAGGCGGGGTAATTTCTAATTTACTTATGTCATTTTACTCGAGACCGCTAATGTTACTAATACCGGCATCACTAATGCTGTATCACCCCCGGTAGGCGGGGTAATTTCTAATTTACTTATGTCATTTTACTCGAGACCGCTAATGTTACTAATACCGGCATCACTAATGCTGTATCACCCCCGTTAGGCGGGGTAATGTCTAATTTACTTATGTCATTTTACTCGAGACCGCTAATGTTACTAATACCGGCATCATTAATGCTGTATCAACCCCGGTAGGCGGGGTAATTTCTATTTTACTTAGGTCATTTTACTCGAGACCGCTAATGTTACTAATACCGGCATCATTAATGCTGTATCCCCCCCGGTAGGCGGGGTAATTTCTAATTTACTTAGGTCATTTTACTCGAGACCGCTAATGTTACAAATACCGGCATCATTAATGCTGTATCACCCCCGGTAGGCGGGGTAATGTCTAATTTACTTATGTCATTTTACTCGAGACCGCTAATGTTACTAATACCGGCATCATTAATGCTGTATCACCCCCGGTAGGCGGGATAATTTCTAATTTACTTATGTCATTTTACTCGAGACCGCTAATGTTACTAATACCGGCATCACTAATGCTGTATCACCCCCGGTAGGCGGGGTAATGTCTAATTTACTTATGTCATTTTACTCGAGACCGCTAATGTTTCTAATACCGGCATCATTAATGCTGTATCATCCCCGGTAGGCGGGGTAATTTCTAATTTACTTAGGTCATTTTACTCGAGACCGCTAATGTTACTAATACCGGCATCATTAATGCTGTATCACCCCCGGTAGGCGGGGTAATTTCTAATTTACTTATTTCATTTTACTCGAGACCGCTAATGTTACTAATACCGGCATCATTAATGCTGTATCACCCCCGGTAGGCGGGGTAATTTCTAATTTACTTAGGTCATTTTACTCGAGACCGCTAATGTTACTAATACCGGCATCATTAATGCTGTATCATCCCCGGTAGGCGGGATAATTTCTCACTTACTTATGTCATTTTACTCGAGACCGCTAATGTTACTAATACCGGCATCACTAATGCTGTATCACCCCCGGTAGGCGGGGTAATTTCTAATTTACTTATGTCATTTTACTCGAGACCGCTAATGTTACTAATACCGGAATCATTAATGCTGTATCACCCCCGGTAGGCGGCGTAATTTCTAATTTACTTATGTCATTTTACTCGAGACCGCTAATGTTAATAATACCGGCTTCACTAATGCTGTATCACCCCCGGTAGGCGGGGTAATTTCTAATTTACTTATGTCATTTTAATCGAGACCGCTAATGTTACTAATACCGGCATCACTAATGCTGTATCATTCCCGGTAGGCGGGGTAATTTCTAATTTACTTATGTCATTTTACTCGAGACCGCTAATGTTACTAATACCGGCATCACTAATGCTGTATCACCCCCGGTAGGCGGGGTAATTTCTAATTTACTTATGTCATTTTACACGAGACCGCTAATGTTACTAATACCGGCTTCACTAATGTTGTAATATCCCCGGTAGGCGGGATAATTTCCCACTTACTTATGTCATTTTACTCGAGACCGCTAATGTTAGTAATACCGGCATCACTAATGCTGTGTCACCCCCGGTAGGCGGGGTAATTTCTAATTTACTTATGTCATTTTACTCGAGACCGCTAATGTTACTAATACCGGCATCATTAATGCTGTATCACCCCCAGTAGGCGGCGTAATTTCTAATTTACTTATGTTATTTTACACGAGACCGCTAATGTTACTAATACCGGCTTCACTAATGTTGTAATATCCCCGGTAGGCGGGATAATTTCCCACTTACTTATGTCATTTTACTCGAGACCGCTAATGTTAGTAATACCGGCATCACTAATGCTGTATCACCCCCGGTAGGCGGGGTAATTTCTAATTTACTTATGTCATTTTACTCGAGACCGCTAATGTTACTAATACCGGCATCATTAATGCTGTATCACCCCCGGTAGGCGGCGTAATTTCTAATTTACTTATGTCATTTTACTCGAGACCGCTAATGTTAATAATACCGGCTTCACTAATGCTGTATCACCCCCGGTAGGCGGGGTAATTTCTAATTTACTTATGTCATTTTACTCGAGACCGCTAATGTTACTAATACCGGCATCACTAATGCTGTATCACTCCCGGTAGGCGGGGTAATTTCTAATTTACTTATGTCATTTTACTCGAGACCGCTAATGTTACTAATACCGGCATCACTAATGCTGTATCACCCCCGGTAGGCGGGGTAAATTCTAATTTACTTATGTCATTTTACTCGAGACCGCTAATGTTACTAATACCGGCATCACTAATGCTGTATTACTCCCGGTAGGCGGGGTAATTTCTAATTTACTTATGTCATTTTACTCGAGACCGCTAATGTTACTAATACCGGCATCACTAATGCTGTATCACCCCCGGTAGGCGGGGTAATGTCTAATTTACTTATGTCATTTTACTCGAGACCGCTAATGTTACTAATACCGGCATCATTAATGCTGTATCAACCCCGGTAGGCGGGGTAATTTCTATTTTACTTAGGTCATTTTACTCGAGACCGCTAATGTTACTAATACCGGCATCATTAATGCTGTATCCCCCCCGGTAGGCGGGGTAATTTCTAATTTACATAGGTCATATTACTCGAGACCGCTAATGTTACTAATACCGGCATCATTAATGCTGTATCACCCCCGGTAGGCGGGGTAATTTCTAATTTACTTAGGTCATTTTACTCGAGACCGCTAAAGTTACTAATACCGGCATCATTAATGCTGTATCACCCCCGGTAGGCGGATAATGTCTAATTTACTTAGGTCATTTTACTCGAGACCGCTAATGTTACAAATACCGGCATCATTAATGCTGTATCACCCCCGGTAGGCGGGGTAATGTCTAATTTACTTATGTCATTTTACTCGAGACCGCTAATGTTACTAATACCGGCATCATTAATGCTGTATCACCCCCGGTAGGCGGGATAATTTCTAATTTACTTATGTCATTTTACTCGAGACCACTAATGTTACTAATACCGGCATCACTAATGCTGTATCACCCCCGGTAGGCGGGGTAATGTCTAATTTACTTATGTCATTTTACTCGAGACCGCTAATGTTTCTAATACCGGCATCATTAATGCTGTATCACCCCCGGTAGGCGGGGTAATTTCTAATTTACTTAGGTCATTTTACTCGAGACCGCTAATGTTACTAATACCGGCATCATTAATGCTGTATCACCCCCGGTAGGCGGGGTAATTTCTAATTTACTTAGGTCATTTTACTCGAGACCGCTAATGTTACTAATACCGGCATCATTAATGCTGTATCACCCCCGGTAGGCGGGGTAATTTCTAATTTACTTAGGTCATTTTACTCGAGACTGCTAATGTTACTAATACCGGCATCATTAATGCTGTATCACCCCCGGTAGGCGGGATAATTTCTCACTTACTTATGTCATTTTACTCGAGACCGCTAATGTTACTAATACCGGCATCACTAATGCTGTATCACCCCCGGTAGGCGGGGTAATTTCTAATTTACTTATGTCATTTTACTCGAGACCGCTAATGTTACTAATACCGGAATCATTAATGCTGTATCACCCCCGGTAGGCGGCGTAATTTCTAATTTACTTATGTCATTTTACTCGAGACCGCTAATGTTAATAATACCGGCTTCACTAATGCTGTATCACCCCCGGTAGGCGGGGTAATTTCTAATTTACTTATGTCATTTTAATCGAGACCGCTAATGTTACTAATACCGGCATCACTAATGCTGTATCATTCCCGGTAGGCGGGGTAATTTCTAATTTACTTATGTCATTTTACTCGAGACCGCTAATGTTACTAATACCGGCATCACTAATGCTGTATCACCCCCGGTAGGCGGGGTAATTTCTAATTTACTTATGTCATTTTACACGAGACCGCTAATGTTACTAATACCGGCTTCACTAATGTTGTAATATCCCCGGTAGGCGGGATAATTTCCCACTTACTTATGTCATTTTACTCGAGACCGCTAATGTTAGTAATACCGGCATCACTAATGCTGTGTCACCCCCGGTAGGCGGGGTAATTTCTAATTTACTTATGTCATTTCACTCGAGACCGCTAATGTTACTAATACCGGCATCATTAATGCTGTATCACCCCCGGTAGGCGGCGTAATTTCTAATTTACTTATGTTATTTTACACGAGACCGCTAATGTTACTAATACCGGCTTCACTAATGTTGTAATATCCCCGGTAGGCGGGATAATTTCCCACTTACTTATGTCATTTTACTCGAGACCGCTAATGTTAGTAATACCGGCATCACTAATGCTGTATCACCCCCGGTAGGCGGGGTAATTTCTAATTTACTTATGTCATTTTACTCGAGACCGCTAATGTTACTAATACCGGCATCATTAATGCTGTATCACCCCCGGTAGGCGGCGTAATTTCTAATTTACTTATGTCATTTTACTCGAGACCGCTAATGTTAATAATACCGGCTTCACTAATGCTGTATCACCCCCGGTAGGCGGGGTAATTTCTAATTTACTTATGTCATTTTACTCGAGACCGCTAATGTTACTAATACCGGCATCACTAATGCTGTATCACTCCCGGTAGGCGGGGTAATTTCTAATTTACTTATGTCATTTTACTCGAGACCGCTAATGTTACTAATACCGGCATCACTAATGCTGTATCACCCCCGGTATTCGGGGTAATTTCTAATTTACTTATGTCATTTTACTCGAGACCGCTAATGTTACTAATACCGGCATCACTAATGCTGTATTACTCCCGGTAGGCGGGGTAATTTCTAATTTACTTATGTCATTTTACTCGAGACCGCTAATGTTACTAATACCGGCATCACTAATGCTGTATCACCCCCGGTAGGCGGGGTAATGTCTAATTTACTTATGTCATTTTACTCGAGACCGCTAATGTTACTAATACCGGCATCATTAATGCTGTATCACTCCCGGTAGGCGGGGTAATTTCTAATTTACTTATGTCATTTTACTCGAGACCGCTAATGTTACTAATACCGGCATCACTAATGCTGTATCACCCCCGGTAGGCGGGGTAATTTCTAATTTACTTATGTCATTTTACTCGAGACCGCTAATGTTACTAATACCGGCATCACTAATGCTGTATCACTCCCGGTAGGCGGGGTAATTTCTAATTTACTTATGTCATTTTACTCGAGACCGCTAATGTTACTAATACCGGCATCACTAATGCTGTATCACCCCCGGTAGGCGGGGTAATGTCTAATTTACTTATGTCATTTTACTCGAGACCGCTAAAGTTACTAATACCGGCATCATTAATGCTGTATCACCCCCGGTAGGCGGATAATGTCTAATTTACTTAGGTCATTTTACTCGAGACCGCTAATGTTACAAATACCGGCATCATTAATGCTGTATCACCCCCGGTAGGCGGGGTAATGTCTAATTTACTTATGTCATTTTACTCGAGACCGCTAATGTTACTAATACCGGCATCATTAATGCTGTATCACCCCCGGTAGGCGGGATAATTTCTAATTTACTTATGTCATTTTACTCGAGACCGCTAATGTTACTAATACCGGCATCACTAATGCTGTATCACCCCCGGTAGGCGGGGTAATGTCTAATTTACTTATGTCATTTTACTCGAGACCGCTAATGTTACTAATACCGGCATCATTAATGCTGTATCACCCCCGGTAGGCGGGGTAATTTCTAATTTACTTAGGTCATTTTACTCGAGACCGCTAATGTTACTAATACCGGCATCATTAATGCTGTATCACCCCCGGTAGGCGGGGTAATTTCTAATTTACTTAGGTCATTTTACTCGAGACCGCTAATGTTAATAATACCGGCATCATTAATGCTGTATCACCCCCGGTAGGCGGGGTAATTTCTAATTTACTTAGGTCATTTTACTCGAGACCGCTAATGTTACTAATACCGGCATCATTAATGCTGTATCACCCCCGGTAGGCGGGATAATTTCTCACTTACTTATGTCATTTTACTCGAGACCGCTAATGTTACTAATACCGGCATCACTAATGCTGTATCACCCCCGGTAGGCGGGGTAATTTCTAATTTACTTATGTCATTTTACTCGAGACCGCTAATGTTACTAATACCGGCATCACTAATGCTGTATCACCCCCGGTAGGCGGGGTAATTTCTAATTTACTTATGTCATTTTAGTCGAGACCGCTAATGTTACTAATACCGGCACCATTAATGCTGTATCACCCCCGGTAGGCGGGGTAATTTCTAATTTACTTAGGTCATTTTACTCGAGACCGCTAATGTTACTAATACCGGCATCATTAATGCTGTATCACCCCCGGTAGGCGGGGTAATTTCTAATTTACTTAGGTCATTTTACTCGAGACCGCTAATGTTACTAATACCGGCATCATTAATGCTGTATCACCCCCGGTAGGCGGGATAATTTCTCACTTACTTATGTCATTTTACTCGAGACCGCTAATGTTACTAATACCGGCATCACTAATGCTGTATCACCCCCGGTAGGCGGGGTAATTTCTAATTTACTTATGTCATTTTACTCGAGACCGCTAATGTTACTAATACCGGCATCACTAATGCTGTATCACTCTCGGTAGGCGGGGTAATGTCTAATTTACTTATGTCATTTTACTCGAGACCGCTAATGTTACTAATACCGGCATCATTAATGCTGTATCACCCCCGGTAGGCGGGGTAATGTCTAATTTACTTATGTCATTTTACTCGAGACCGCTAATGTTACTAATACCAGCATCATTAATGCTGTATGACCCCCGGTTGGCGTTATAATTTCTCACTTACTTATGTCATTTTACTCGAGACCGCTAATGTAACTAATACCGGCATCATTAATGCTGTATCACCCCCGGTAGGCGGTGTAATTTCTAATTTACTTAGGTCATTTTACTCGAGACCGCTAATGTTACTAATACCGACATCACTAATGCTGTATCACCCGCGGTAGGCGGGGTAATTTCTCACTTACTTATGTCATTTTACTCGAGACCGCTAATGTAACTAATACCGGCATCATTAATGCTGTATCACCCCCGATAGGCTGTGTAATTTCTAATTTACTTAGGTCATTTTACTCGAGACCGCTAATGTTACTAATACCGACATCACTAATGCTGTATCACCCACGGTAGGCGGTGTAATTTCTAATTTACTTAGGTCATTTTACTCGAGACCGCTAATATTACTAATACCGGCATCACTAATGCTGTATCACCCCCGGTAGGCGGGGTAATTTCTAATTTACTTATGTCATTTTACTCGAGACCGCTAATGTTACTAATACCGGCATCACTAATGCTGTATCACTCCCGGTAGGCGGGGTAATTTCTAATTTACTTATGTCATTTTACTCGAGACCGCTAATGTTACTAATACCGGCATCACAAATGCTGTATCACCCCCGGTAGGCGGGGTAATTTCTAATTTACTTATGTCATTTTACTCGAGACCGCTAATGTTACTAATACCGGCATCATTAATGCTGTATCGCCACAGTAGGCGGCGTAATTTCTAATTTACTTATGTCATTTTACTCGAGACCGCTAATGTTACTAATACCGGCTTCACTAATGCTGTATCATCCCCGGTAGGCGGGGTAATTTCTAATTTACTTATGTCATTTTACTCGAGACCGCTAATGTTACTAATACCGGCATCACTAATGTTGTATCACTCCCGGTAGGCGGGGTAATTTCTAATTTACTTATGTCATTTTACTCGAGACCGCTAATGTTACTAATACCGGCATCACTAATGCTGTATCACCCCCGGTAGGCGGGGTAATGTCTAATTTACTTATGTCATTTTACTCGAGACCGCTAATGTTACTAATACCGGCATCACTAATGCTGTATCGTTCCCGGTAGGCGGGGTAATGTCTAATTTACTTATGTCATTTTACTCGAGACCGCTAATGTTACTAATACCGGCATCATTAATGCTGTATCACCCCCGGTAGGCGGGGTAATGTCTAATTTACTTATGTCATTTTACTCGAGACCGCTAATGTTACTAATACCAGCATCATTAATGCTGTATCACCCCCGGTTGGCGTTATAATTTCTCACTTACTTATGTCATTTTACTCGAGACCGCTAATGTAACTAATACCGGCATCATTAATGCTGTATCACCCCCGGTAGGCGGTGTAATTTCTAATTTACTTAGGTCATTTTACTCGAGACCGCTAATGTTACTAATACCGGCATCATTAATGCTGTATCGCCCCCGGTAGGCGGGGTAATTTCTAATTTACTTATGTCATTTTACTCGAGACGGCTAATGTTACTAATACCGGCATCACTAATGCTGTATCACCTCCGGTAGGCGTGGTAATTTCTAATTTACTTATGTCATTTTACTCGAGACCGCTAATGTTACTAATACCGGCATCACTAATGCTGTATCACCTCCGGTAGGCGTGGTAATTTCTAATTTACTTATGTCATTTTACTCGAGACCGCTAATGTTACTAATACCGGCATCACTAATGCTGTATCACCCCCGGTATTCGGGATAATTTCTCACTTACTTATGTCATTTTACTCGAGACCGCTAATGTTACTAATACCGGCATCACTAATGCTGTATCACCTCCGGTAGGCGTGGTAATTTCTAATTTACTTATGTCATTTTACTCGAGACCGCTAATGTTACTAATACCGGCATCACTAATGCTGTATCACCCCCGGTAGGCGGGATAATTTCTCACTTACTTATGTCATTTTACTCGAGACCGCTAATGTTACTTATACCGGCATCACAAATGCTGTATCACCCCCGGTAGGCGGGGTAATTTCTAATTTACTTATGTCATTTTACTCGAGACCGCTAATGTTACTAATACCGGCATCATTAATGCTGTATCGCCCCCGGTAGGCGGCGTAATTTCTAATTTACTTATGTCATTTTACTCGAGACCGCTAATGTTACTAATACCGGCTTCACTAATGTTGTAATATCCCCGGTAGGCGGGATAATTTCCACTTACTTATGTCATTTTACTCGAGACCGCTAATGTTACTAATACCGGCATCACTAATGCTGTATCACCCCCGGTAGGCGGGGTAATGTCTAATTTACTTATGTCATTTTACTCGAGACCGCTAATGTTACTAATACCGGCATCACTAATGCTGTATCACTCTCGGTAGGCGGGGTAATGTCTAATTTACTTATGTCATTTTACTCGAGACCGCTAATGTTACTAATACCGGCATCATTAATGCTGTATCACCCCCGGTAGGCGGGGTAATGTCTAATTTACTTATGTCATTTTACTCGAGACCGCTAATGTTACTAATACCAGCATCATTAATGCTGTATGACCCCCGGTTGGCGTTATAATTTCTCACTTACTTATGTCATTTTACTCGAGACCGCTAATGTAACTAATACCGGCATCATTAATGCTGTATCACCCCCGGTAGGCGGTGTAATTTCTAATTTACTTAGGTCATTTTACTCGAGACCGCTAATGTTACTAATACCGACATCACTAATGCTGTATCACCCGCGGTAGGCGGGGTAATTTCTCACTTACTTATGTCATTTTACTCGAGACCGCTAATGTAACTAATACCGGCATCATTAATGCTGTATCACCCCCGATAGGCTGTGTAATTTCTAATTTACTTAGGTCATTTTACTCGAGACCGCTAATGTTACTAATACCGACATCACTAATGCTGTATCACCCACGGTAGGCGGTGTAATTTCTAATTTACTTAGGTCATTTTACTCGAGACCGCTAATGTTACTAATACCGGCATCACTAATGCTGTATCACCCCCGGTAGGCGGGGTAATTTCTAATTTACTTATGTCATTTTACTCGAGACCGCTAATGTTACTAATACCGGCATCACTAATGCTGTATTACCCCCGGTAGGCGGGGTAATTTCTAATTTACTTATGTCATTTTACTCGAGACCACTAATGTTACTAATACCGGCATCACTAATGCTGTATCACCCCCGGTAGGCGGGGTAATTTCTAATTTACTTATGTCATTTTACTCGAGACCGCTAATGTTACTAATACCGGCATCACTAATGCTGTATCACCCACGGTAGGCGGGATAATTTCTAACTTACTTATGTCATTTTACTCGAGACCGCTAATGTTAGTAATACCGGCATCACTAATGCTGTATCACCCCCGGTAGGCGGGGTAATTTCTAATTTACTTATGTCATTTTACTCGAGACCGCTAATGTTACTAATACCGGCATCATTAATGCTGTATCACCCCCGGTAGGCGGCGTAAATTCTAATTTACTTATGTCATTTTACTCGAGACCGCTAATGTTAATAATACCGGCTTCACTAATGCTGTATCACCCCCGGTAGGCGGGGTAATTTCTAATTTACTTATGTCATTTTACTCGAGACCGCTAATGTTACTAATACCGGCATCACTAATGCTGTATCACTCCCGGTAGGCGGGGTAATTTCTAATTTACTTATGTCATTTTACTCGAGACCGCTAATGTTACTAATACCGGCATCACTAATGCTGTATTACCCCCGGTAGGCGGGGTAATTTCTAATTTACTTATGTCATTTTACACGAGACCGCTAATGTTACTAATACCGGCTTCACTAATGTTGTAATATCCCCGGTAGGCGGGATAATTTCCCACTTACTTATGTCATTTTACTCGAGACCGCTAATGTTACTAATACCGGCATCACTAATGCTGTATCACCCCCGGTAGGCGGGGTAATGTCTAATTTACTTATGTCATTTTACTCGAGACCGCTAATGTTACTAATACCGGCATCACTAATGCTGTATCACTCCCGGTAGGCGGGGTAATGTCTAATTTACTTATGTCATTTTACTCGAGACCGCTAATGTTACTAATACCGGCATCATTAATGCTGTATCACCCCCGGTAGGCGGGGTAATGTCTAATTTACTTATGTCATTTTACTCGAGACCGCTAATGTTACTAATACCGGCATCATTAATGCTGTATCACCCCCGGTTGGCGGGATAATTTCTCACTTACTTATGTCATTTTACTCGAGACCGCTAATGTAACTAATACCGGCATCATTAATGCTGTATCACCCCCGGTAGGCGGTGTAATTTCTAATTTACTTAGGTCATTTTACTCGAGACGGCTAATGTTACTAATACCGACATCACTAATGCTGTATCACCCCCGACAGGCGGGCTAATTTCTCACTTACTTATGTCATTTTACTCGAGACCGCTAATGTTACTAATACCGACATCACTAATGCTGTATCACCCCCGGTAGGCGGGGTAATTTCTCACTTAGTTATGTCATTTTACTCGAGACCGCTAATGTTACTAATACCGGCATCACTAATGCTGTATCACCCCCGGTAGGCGGGGTAATGTCTAATTTACTTATGTCATTTTACTCGAGACCGCTAATGTTACTAATACCGACATCACTAATGCTGTATCACCCCCGGTAGGCGGGCTAATTTCTCACTTACTTATGTCATTTTACTCGAGACCGCTAATGTTACTAATACCGGCATCATTAATGCTGTATCACCCCCGGTAGGCGGGGTAATTTCTAATTTACTTATGTCATTTTACTCGAGACCGCTAATGTTACTAATACCGGTATCATTAATGCTGTATCACCCCCGGTAGGCGGGCTAATTTCTCACTTACTTATGTCATTTTACTCGAGACCGCTAATGTTACTAATACCGGCATCATTAATGCTGTATCACCCCCGGTAGGCGGGATAATTTCTAATTTACTTATGTCATTTTACTCGAGACCGCTAATGTTACTAATACCGGCATCATTAATGCTGTATCACCCCCGGTAGGCGGGGTAATGTCTAATTTACTTATGTCATTTTACTCGAGACCGCTAATGTTACTAATACCGACATCACTAATGCTGTATCACTCCCGGTAGGCGGGGTAATTTCTAATTTACTTATGTCATTTTACTCGAGACCGCTAATGTTACTAATACCGGCATCACTAATGCTGTATCACCCCCGGTATTCGGGGTAATGTCTAATTTACTTATGTCATTTTACTCGAGACCGCTAAAGTTACTAATACCGGCATCATTAATGCTGTATCACCCCCGGTAGGCGGATAATGTCTAATTTACTTAGGTCATTTTACTCGAGACCGCTAATGTTACAAATACCGGCATCATTAATGCTGTATCACCCCCGGTAGGCGGGGTAATGTCTAATTTACTTATGTCATTTTACTCGAGACCGCTAATGTTACTAATACCGGCATCATTAATGCTGTATCACCCCCGGTAGGTGGGATAATTTCTAATTTACTTATGTCATTTTACTCGAGACCGCTAATGTTACTAATACCGGCATCACTAATGCTGTATCACCCCCGGTAGGCGGGGTAATGTCTAATTTACTTATGTCATTTTACTCGAGACCGCTAATGTTACTAATACCGGCATCATTAATGCTGTATCACCCCCGGTAGGCGGGGTAATTTCTAATTTACTTAGGTCATTTTACTCGAGACCGCTAATGTTACTAATACCGGCATCATTAATGCTGTATCACCCCCGGTAGGCGGGGTAATTTCTAATTTACTTAGGTCATTTTACTCGAGACCGCTAATGTTAATAATACCGGCATCATTAATGCTGTATCACCCCCGGTAGGCGGGGTAATTTCTAATTTACTTAGGTCATTTTACTCGAGACCGCTAATGTTACTAATACCGGCATCATTAATGCTGTATCACCCCCGGTAGGCGGGATAATTTCTCACTTACTTATGTCATTTTACTCGAGACCGCTAATGTTACTAATACCGGCATCACTAATGCTGTATCACCCCCGGTAGGCGGGGTAATTTCTAATTTACTTATGTCATTTTACTCGAGACCGCTAATGTTACTAATACCGGCATCACTAATGCTGTATCACCCCCGGTAGGCGGGGTAATTTCTAATTTACTTATGTCATTTTACTCGAGACCGCTAATGTTACTAATACCGGCACCATTAATGCTGTATCACCCCCGGTAGGCGGGGTAATTTCTAATTTACTTAGGTCATTTTACTCGAGACCGCTAATGTTACTAATACCGGCATCATTAATGCTGTATCACCCCCGGTAGGCGGGGTAATTTCTAATTTACTTAGGTCATTTTACTCGTGACCGCTAATGTTACTAATACCGGCATCATTAATGCTGTATCACCCCCGGTAGGCGGGATAATTTCTCACTTACTTATGTCATTTTACTCGAGACCGCTAATGTTACTAATACCGGCATCACTAATGCTGTATCACCCCCGGTAGGCGGGGTAATTTCTAATTTACTTATGTCATTTTACTCGAGACCGCTAATGTTACTAATACCGGCATCACTAATGCTGTATCACCCCCGGTAGGCGGGGTAATTTCTAATTTACTTATGTCATTTTACTCGAGACCGCTAATGTTACTAATACCGGCATCACTAATGCTGTATCACCTCCGGTAGGCGTGGTAATTTCTAATTTACTTATGTCATTTTACTCGAGACCGCTAATGTTACTAATACCGGCATCACTAATGCTGTATCACCCCCGGTAGGCGGGATAATTTCTCACTTACTTATGTCATTTTACTCGAGACCGCTAATGTTACTTATACCGGCATCACAAATGCTGTATCACCCCCGGTAGGCGGGGTAATTTCTAATTTACTTATGTCATTTTACTCGAGACCGCTAATGTTACTAATACCGGCATCATTAATGCTGTATCGCCACCGGTAGGCGGCGTAATTTCTAATTTACTTATGTCATTTTACTCGAGACCGCTAATGTTACTAATACCGGCTTCACTAATGCTGTATCATCCCCGGTAGGCGGGGTAATTTCTAATTTACTTATGTCATTTTACTCGAGACCGCTAATGTTACTAATACCGGCATCACTAATGTTGTATCACTCCCGGTAGGCGGGGTAATTTCTAATTTACTTATGTCATTTTACTCGAGACCGCTAATGTTACTAATACCGGCATCACTAATGCTGTATCACCCCCGGTAGGCGGGGTAATGTCTAATTTACTTATGTCATTTTACTCGAGACCGCTAATGTTACTAATACCGGCATCACTAATGCTGTATCACTCCCGGTAGGCGGGGTAATGTCTAATTTACTTATGTCATTTTACTCGAGACCGCTAATGTTACTAATACCGGCATCATTAATGCTGTATCACCCCCGGTAGGCGGGGTAATGTCTAATTTACTTATGTCATTTTACTCGAGACCGCTAATGTTACTAATACCAGCATCATTAATGCTGTATCACCCCCGGTTGGCGTTATAATTTCTCACTTACTTATGTCATTTTACTCGAGACCGCTAATGTAACTAATACCGGCATCATTAATGCTGTATCACCCCCGGTAGGCGGTGTAATTTCTAATTTACTTAGGTCATTTTACTCGAGACCGCTAATGTTACTAATACCGGCATCATTAATGCTGTATCGCCCCCGGTAGGCGGGGTAATTTCTAATTTACTTATGTCATTTTACTCGAGACCGCTAATGTTACTAATACCGGCATCACTAATGCTGTATCACCTCCGGTAGGCGTGGTAATTTCTAATTTACTTATGTCATTTTACTCGAGACCGCTAATGTTACTAATACCGGCATCACTAATGCTGTATCACCTCCGGTAGGCGTGGTAATTTCTAATTTACTTATGTCATTTTACTCGAGACCGCTAATGTTACTAATACCGGCATCACTAATGCTGTATCACCCCCGGTAGGCGGGATAATTTCTCACTTACTTATGTCATTTTACTCGAGACCGCTAATGTTACTAATACCGGCATCACTAATGCTGTATCACCTCCGGTAGGCGTGGTAATTTCTAATTTACTTATGTCATTTTACTCGAGACCGCTAATGTTACTAATACCGGCATCACTAATGCTGTATCACCCCCGGTAGGCGGGATAATTTCTCACTTACTTATGTCATTTTACTCGAGACCGCTAATGTTACTTATACCGGCATCACAAATGCTGTATCACCCCCGGTAGGCGGGGTAATTTCTAATTTACTTATGTCATTTTACTCGAGACCGCTAATGTTACTAATACCGGCATCATTAATGCTGTATCGCCCCCGGTAGGCGGCGTAATTTCTAATTTACTTATGTCATTTTACTCGAGACCGCTAATGTTACTAATACCGGCTTCACTAATGTTGTAATATCCCCGGTAGGCGGGATAATTTCCACTTACTTATGTCATTTTACTCGAGACCGCTAATGTTACTAATACCGGCATCACTAATGCTGTATCACCCCCGGTAGGCGGGGTAATGTCTAATTTACTTATGTCATTTTACTCGAGACCGCTAATGTTACTAATACCGGCATCACTAATGCTGTATCACTCTCGGTAGGCGGGGTAATGTCTAATTTACTTATGTCATTTTACTCGAGACCGCTAATGTTACTAATACCGGCATCATTAATGCTGTATCACCCCCGGTAGGCGGGGTAATGTCTAATTTACTTATGTCATTTTACTCGAGACCGCTAATGTTACTAATACCAGCATCATTAATGCTGTATCACCCCCGGTTGGCGTTATAATTTCTCACTTACTTATGTCATTTTACTCGAGACCGCTAATGTAACTAATACCGGCATCATTAATGCTGTATCACCCCCGGTAGGCGGTGTAATTTCTAATTTACTTAGGTCATTTTACTCGAGACCGCTAATGTTACTAATACCGACATCACTAATGCTGTATCACCCGCGGTAGGCGGGGTAATTTCTCACTTACTTATGTCATTTTACTCGAGACCGCTAATGTAACTAATACCGGCATCATTAATGCTGTATCACCCCCGATAGGCTGTGTAATTTCTAATTTACTTAGGTCATTTTACTCGAGACCGCTAATGTTACTAATACCGACATCACTAATGCTGTATCACCCACGGTAGGCGGTGTAATTTCTAATTTACTTAGGTCATTTTACTCGAGACCGCTAATGTTACTAATACCGGCATCACTAATGCTGTATCACCCCCGGTAGGCGGGGTAATTTCTAATTTACTTATGTCATTTTACTCGAGACCGCTAATGTTACTAATACCGGCATCACTAATGCTGTATTACCCCCGGTAGGCGGGGTAATTTCTAATTTACTTATGTCATTTTACTCGAGACCACTAATGTTACTAATACCGGCATCACTAATGCTGTATCACCCCCGGTAGGCGGGGTAATTTCTAACTTACTTATGTCATTTTACTCGAGACCGCTAATGTTAGTAATACCGGCATCACTAATGCTGTATCACCCCCGGTAGGCGGGGTAATTTCTAATTTACTTATGTCATTTTACTCGAGACCGCTAATGTTACTAATACCGGCATCATTAATGCTGTATCACCCCCGGTAGGCGGCGTAATTTCTAATTTACTTATGTCATTTTACTCGAGACCGCTAATGTTAATAATACCGGCTTCACTAATGCTGTATCACCCCCGGTAGGCGGGGTAATTTCTAATTTACTTATGTCATTTTACTCGAGACCGCTAATGTTACTAATACCGGCATCACTAATGCTGTATCACTCCCGGTAGGCGGGGTAATTTCTAATTTACTTATGTCATTTTACTCGAGACCGCTAATGTTACTAATACCGGCATCACTAATGCTGTATTACCCCCGGTAGGCGGGGTAATTTCTAATTTACTTATGTCATTTTACACGAGACCGCTAATGTTACTAATACCGGCTTCACTAATGTTGTAATATCCCCGGTAGGCGGGATAATTTCCCACTTACTTATGTCATTTTACTCGAGACCGCTAATGTTACTAATACCGGCATCACTAATGCTGTATCACCCCCGGTAGGCGGGGTAATGTCTAATTTACTTATGTCATTTTACTCGAGACCGCTAATGTTACTAATACCGGCATCACTAATGCTGTATCACTCCCGGTAGGCGGGGTAATGTCTAATTTACTTATGTCATTTTACTCGAGACCGCTAATGTTACTAATACCGGCATCATTAATGCTGTATCACCCCCGGTAGGCGGGGTAATGTCTAATTTACTTATGTCATTTTACTCGAGACCGCTAATGTTACTAATACCAGCATCATTAATGCTGTATCACCCCCGGTTGGCGTTATAATTTCTCACTTACTTATGTCATTTTACTCGAGACCGCTAATGTAACTAATACCGGCATCATTAATGCTGTATCACCCCCGGTAGGCGGTGTAATTTCTAATTTACTTAGGTCATTTTACTCGAGACCGCTAATGTTACTAATACCGACATCACTAATGCTGTATCACCCGCGGTAGGCGGGGTAATTTCTCACTTACTTATGTCATTTTACTCGAGACCGCTAATGTAACTAATACCGGCATCATTAATGCTGTATCACCCCCGATAGGCTGTGTAATTTCTAATTTACTTAGGTCATTTTACTCGAGACCGCTAATGTTACTAATACCGACATCACTAATGCTGTATCACCCACGGTAGGCGGTGTAATTTCTAATTTACTTAGGTCATTTTACTCGAGACCGCTAATGTTACTAATACCGGCATCACTAATGCTGTATCACCCCCGGTAGGCGGGGTAATTTCTAATTTACTTATGTCATTTTACTCGAGACCGCTAATGTTACTAATACCGGCATCACTAATGCTGTATTACCCCCGGTAGGCGGGGTAATTTCTAATTTACTTATGTCATTTTACTCGAGACCACTAATGTTACTAATACCGGCATCACTAATGCTGTATCACCCCCGGTAGGCGGGGTAATTTCTAATTTACTTATGTCATTTTACTCGAGACCGCTAATGTTACTAATACCGGCATCACTAATGCTGTATCACCCACGGTAGGCGGGATAATTTCTAACTTACTTATGTCATTTTACTCGAGACCGCTAATGTTAGTAATACCGGCATCACTAATGCTGTATCACCCCCGGTAGGCGGGGTAATTTCTAATTTACTTATGTCATTTTACTCGAGACCGCTAATGTTACTAATACCGGCATCATTAATGCTGTATCACCCCCGGTAGGCGGCGTAATTTCTAATTTACTTATGTCATTTTACTCGAGACCGCTAATGTTAATAATACCGGCTTCACTAATGCTGTATCACCCCCGGTAGGCGGGGTAATTTCTAATTTACTTATGTCATTTTACTCGAGACCGCTAATGTTACTAATACCGGCATCACTAATGCTGTATCACTCCCGGTAGGCGGGGTAATTTCTAATTTACTTATGTCATTTTACTCGAGACCGCTAATGTTACTAATACCGGCATCACTAATGCTGTATTACCCCCGGTAGGCGGGGTAATTTCTAATTTACTTATGTCATTTTACACGAGACCGCTAATGTTACTAATACCGGCTTCACTAATGTTGTAATATCCCCGGTAGGCGGGATAATTTCCCACTTACTTATGTCATTTTACTCGAGACCGCTAATGTTACTAATACCGGCATCACTAATGCTGTATCACCCCCGGTAGGCGGGGTAATGTCTAATTTACTTATGTCATTTTACTCGAGACCGCTAATGTTACTAATACCGGCATCACTAATGCTGTATCACTCCCGGTAGGCGGGGTAATGTCTAATTTACTTATGTCATTTTACTCGAGACCGCTAATGTTACTAATACCGGCATCATTAATGCTGTATCACCCCCGGTAGGCGGGGTAATGTCTAATTTACTTATGTCATTTTACTCGAGACCGCTAATGTTACTAATACCGGCATCATTAATGCTGTATCACCCCCGGTTGGCGGGATAATTTCTCACTTACTTATGTCATTTTACTCGAGACCGCTAATGTAACTAATACCGGCATCATTAATGCTGTATCACCCCCGGTAGGCGGTGTAATTTCTAATTTACTTAGGTCATTTTACTCGAGACCGCTAATGTTACTAATACCGACATCACTAATGCTGTATCACCCCCGACAGGCGGGCTAATTTCTCACTTACTTATGTCATTTTACTCGAGACCGCTAATGTTACTAATACCGACATCACTAATGCTGTATCACCCCCGGTAGGCGGGATAATTTCTAATTTACTTATGTCATTTTACTCGAGACCGCTAATGTTACTAATACCGACATCACTAATGCTGTCACACCCCCGGTAGGCGGGCTAATTTCTCACTTACTTATGTCATTTTACTCGAGACCGCTAATGTTACTAATACCGGCATCATTAATGCTGTATCACCCCCGGTAGGCGGGGTAATTTCTAATTTACTTATGTCATTTTACTCGAGACCGCTAATGTTACTAATACCGGCATCATTAATGCTGTATCACCCCCGGTAGGCGGGATAATTTCTAATTTACTTATGTCATTTTACTCGAGACCGCTAATGTTACTAATACCGGCATCATTAATGCTGTATCACCCCCGGTAGGCGGGGTAATGTCTAATTTACTTATGTCATTTTACTCGAGACCGCTAATGTTACTAATACCGACATCACTAATGCTGTATCACCCCCGGTAGGCGGGGTAATGTCTAATTTACTTATGTCATTTTACTCGAGACCGCTAATGTTACTAATACCGACATCACTAATGCTGTATCACCCCCGGTAGGCGGGCTAATTTCTCACTTACTTATGTCATTTTACTCGAGACCGCTAATGTTACTAATACCGGCATCATTAATGCTGTATCACCCCCGGTAGGCGGGGTAATTTCTAATTTACTTATGTCATTTTACTCGAGACCGCTAATGTTACTAATACCGGTATCATTAATGCTGTATCACCCCCGGTAGGCGGGCTAATTTCTCACTTACTTATGTCATTTTACTCGAGACCGCTAATGTTACTAATACCGGCATCATTAATGCTGTATCACCCCCGGTAGGCGGGATAATTTCTAATTTACTTATGTCATTTTACTCGAGACCGCTAATGTTACTAATACCGGCATCATTAATGCTGTATCACCCCCGGTAGGCGGGGTAATTTCTCACTTACTTATGTCATTTTACTCGAGACCGCTAATGTTTCTAATGCCGACATCACTAATGTTGTACTATCCCCGGTAGGCGGGGTAATTACTTAAACTATATCTGAATCAAGAATTTAGAGTTACCTCTTTCACACAGAACTTTGATAATTAAAGACCCGTGGACGGTGTACAGATCTATAAGGACATAAATATTTGAATAATTTGCAAATAATGGATATAATAGAATTACCTTGGCCAAAATTAAAACGGTTTAAACAAACTCACTAGTTTATTTAAACAAACAGACTAGTTTAGACCACAATGTCGTCTTCATCAGTTCTCGCCTACTACTGATGAATCTGTCTCTTCTGATCTAGCTTTCATAGAAGACAGTCTAGCTGGGGGCTACAATCTTAAGAGTTTAATGGCTTATTAAAATCTTTAATATTTTAATACTCAAAATTCAATAACAATATTTAAAAGATGTTCTATAGAATTTACTATGTAATTAAGGTTTAGGTTTTTAAAATTTAATTATGTTATACGTGTAAAGCCGAGTAATGTTTTGATTTGTTAATAAGTCAAAGTTCAAGTGTTTGCCAAGATAGCCTATGTTTTGAAGTTAGTGTTTTTAAAAGTAATTTGATAAAATAAAACATTCCCACGGCAAGTGTTTTTAAGGTTTATTAAGAGAAGAGTTGGTTTGGCAATGATATATCCCTTATATAAGTAGGTTTTAAAATAAATTAGATAATTAACCAGTTTGCTCTAAATAGCTCAAAGGAATGATAATAGGTTGTCTTTACTGTGGATGGTCTGTAACACCTTCCTCTGGAGGTCTTGGATCCAATTTGACCGGAAATAAAATTCGAAGAAGATTTAATTTTTTTATCTTACATCTGGTACAAAATAATATTTACAGGCTAAAGTTTTACAATATATAAGAATCTGGAGCCATAGAGGATGGAGTGCTGGTTCATACTCAATTATTTTAAAATATGATGCACTATGAATTACAAAGTTGGAATTATAGGCCCATTCTAGCAGTTACAGCCCCATACTTGCAGTTACAGCCCCATACTTGCAGTTACAGCCCCATACTTGCAGTTACAGCCCCATACTTGCAGTTACAGCCTCATACTTGCAGTTACAGCCCCATACTTGCAGTTACAGCCCCATTCTAGCAGTTACAGCCCCATACTTGCAGTTACAGCCCCATACTTGCAGTTACAGCCCCATTCTAGCAGTTACAGCCCCATACTTGCAGTTACAGCCCCATTCTTGCAGTTACAGCCCCATACTAGAACAACTTGAGCGAGCTAAAGTGCGTTTGAAATAAAATAGGATTTCTAAAACTACATTCTACGAGTGTCAATCTATGTAGGCAGGTTACATCTAAGTAATTATATTACTGAAGTAATACATTATTTATAATTATTACAATATTTAAATTGATTTACATGTGTTGTAATTGGTGCCGTGACTTTATATTTAAAGAAAAAATTTTAATTTCGTTATTTATAAAGAAAATTTCATGAAAAGTGATTGAAAAATCAGATCACTCTAGTGGCTTGGCATTCTCTGCTGTTGTAAGGTAACGAAATATTAGCAGTAAAAGCAATTAAGTTATACTGCGACGTATCGGTACTGCGTAACGATTGGGAAATTAAATAGATTTTTCTCTTTAACTTTATTTCCTAGGATAAGAATGAGTAAATTCTAAATATTTCCTTACAATAGAAAAATTTATAAGAATGTGGATTAATAATTTACTAATGGCAACATTCCCGAGATCGCCAATGTCTAACGTTAGGCTAATTAATTTACCAATGTCAATGTACTCGGTATCACTAATACTACTAATGTCAGGATCCCTAACGTACTAATGTCAATGTACTCGGTATCACTAATGCTACTAATGTCAGGATCCCTAACGTACTAATGTCAATGTACTCGGTATTACTAATGCTACTAATGTCAGGATCCCTAACGTACTAATGTCAATGTACTCGGTATCACTAATGCTACTAATGTCAGGATCCCTAACGTACTAATGTCAATGTACTCGGTATCACTAATGCTACTAATGTCAGGATCCCTAACGTACTAATGTCAATGTACTCGGTATCACTAATGCTACTAATGTCAGGATCCCTAACGTACTAATGTCAATGTACTCGGTATCACTAATGCTACTAATGTCAGGATCCCTAACGTACTAATGTCAATGTACTCGGTATCACTAATACTACTAATGTCAGGACCCCTAACGTACTAATGTCAATGTACTCGGTATTACTAATGCTACTAATGTCAGGATCCCTAACGTACCAATGTCAATGTACTCGTTATCACTAATGCTACTAATGTCAGGATCCCTAACATACTAATGTCAATGTACTTGGTATCACTAATGCTACTAATGTCAGGATCCCTAACGTACTAATGTCAATGTACTCGGTATCACTAATGCTACTAATGTCAGGATCCCTAACGTACTAATGTCAATGTACTCGGTATCACTAATGCTACTAATGTCAGGATCCCTAACGTACTAATGTCAATGTACTCGGTATCACTAATGCTACTAATGTCAGGATCCCTAACGTACTAATGTCAATGTACTCGGTATCACTAATGCTACTAATGTCAGGATCCCTAACGTACTAATGTCAATGTACTCGGTATCACTAATACTACTAATGTCAGGATCCCTAACGTACTAATGTCCATTAAATTTTGCTAGTCATTGTATTAATAATAATCACATATTTCCTAACATATATAATATGATACTTGTAAAAGAAATTAAGAAAGGCCTGAGAAAGAATATTTATGAAGCTTTAGAAATACATAAATATAATACTAATTATGAGTTGATAAATGAACACATTTAAGTAAAATCTAAATTTGATAATATATTCAGTGTTTGTAATGTTAGGGCAGCAAAATAAAAATGTTTAACAACATTGTAATTGATTTGGCATAGCTATTTATTTGATCTAATTTGCACATATGTTAATTTTAATTGTAAAATATTCATGATTATGTTGGCACTGTTAGCCAACAAAAAGCTTTGAATTGTAAACTCAATTATAATTCTTGTATTTGTATTTTGACTTAGTTCTTTATATATATACATTATAAATACATTATATATTTATTATTTTCACGATAAAAACGATTTTCTAGTTTTTCAAAGAATAAAATACACACGTAAGATCTTTTACCAAAAGATGTTTTTGTAAAGAAAATCCTTTGCTTGAAGCAAAGTAAAGGAGATGCAGATTAAGACTCTCTTGAAGAGAATGAAGACAAATGATCTGTGACTGTGAGCCCTTCATTATATGTACTGTAGATAAAATCTTGTTATCTCCTTAAAGGGAATCTGTGTCAGAATGAAACATAGCATAACTTGAGTCACACAGTAGAGTTAATCAGTTTATTTATATACAGCTTTATTCACTTTGTACACAAAAATGATGTGGATTAGATTTAATTGTAAAGGGTAAAGATCCATCATTAAATTCCTTCTGTTCCATCTTAGTATTTCACTAAAACACACATCCTAATAATTGGTTATTTTTTTGTTTAACGTCGTAAGTGTTTTCTCGATTGTTAATTTATTGTTTCTCAATAAATTATGATTTAATCGTATAAGAATGCTTTCATTGCTACCATATCAAATCATTTCGCTCATCTATATTATTTGTTCCGTAATATTTGACTTACTGGTATGTTTTATAAAATTTGAAAACAATTTTTTTTATTAAGCTTCTTAGAGTTATTAATTGCATAAACGGGAATAAAGTTTTTTTAAATAGATCTGATTCTCCCTCAAGAGTCTACCAGAGGCGCCTCATTTACTTAGGTCTCGTAACAATATTTATCTGTCTCTAAAAGAGGGCATAGAATTTAGTATCCAATAGAGAATTTTATCTATTTCGTGGAGGAAGGGGTTTCACATGCTAGAGTAGACTCTCCGTATATTTCTAAATTGTGTATCTTCGGGAAGAGGATTAAAGTCGCGAGGCTAGGCATTTTCCTGCCCCCTTTTTCTTCTTTTCTATCATATTGTCGTTTTTTTTCAAAAATACACATCGGCACACTATCTCGGAAAAACTATCGCTGTACGAGGTGCGTGCCTCTTATTATTTGTATGACTTCCCTCGTGCCTAAACAATTCTATTTTTTGGCCAAAAAACACTAAATTTGTACGAAGAAGATTAAACTACACAGAGTGCAATAGTGTAAGGGAAAACATCGCGTGAATAAAAGAGGTAAAACAGCGTAGATTATAAGAATTTACAGAATGTAAAGTGTTCTTTTCACGTTCAGATCTCGTAAATTGAGATACTGCATCGTCATTGGTTTACGTCCAGCAATAAAATGTTGATCTAAATACTATCTAGTAGGCCTGTCTTAAGCACAATTCTAAGGATGATTTGAAATGCGCTACACCAATGACACTATATCGAAAAATTGTCTTAGACCAGATAAAATCGAGATATAATATATCGGTGTTTGGCCGCGTATAGTTAATGAATATAGATAGGTTAACTTCTGAAATGCTACTGCTCATCCATTACACGTGTGCTCATCCAAAAAGTAAGACGTTTACACGCATGGCGAGGATTCCCTCAATCCAATTTTTTTATTTTTTCGTAACGTGTTGTTCGACTTGGACTTCGATACGGAGTTTTATAAGACATCCTTTATATTAATAAAGTCCTTCTAAATTAATACGCTATTCTTCTAAGTTACCTCCATGTTGACCAACAACCTTTATTACGAGATATATACTTCACTAAATCAGACAATAAAGTTTTTAATATGAAATAATTACATCGCCAAGCCAATCTAAACCGTCCTTATTGGTTGTCTATCGTCTAAAGATCAAGTGAATAGGTTTTATCAGGTGCATGGTGCGTAAAGGGAAGATGTCCTCGAGTTTCACTCAAATATATCCGCAATATTACAAAATTAACTAAACAAGTGGGGATTCCCCTAATCGCGTGTGACGGAGTGTTGAACAAAACGCTGCAAAGAATCCAATTCACAAACCTTTAATAAAAATCTACAAATTCTCGATACTATTTACGAACACATCATTTAACAATACTACATCCGCAAGCATGACGTGCCAAAGCATCTAGTTGAAAAACCAGGAAGGAACCTGCTCGAGTGCACGAGAGGAAGTATTAATTCACTGTGGCGAATAACAGATTAGGTTAGGTTGCGGTAGTTTAGGTTATGTTACATTTGGTAAAGTTAATTCAAGTTATTTTAATTGGGTTAGGTATGGTGAGATTAGGTTACTTAATATTAGGAAATGTTATATTAGGGTAGGTTAGGTTAGGTTAATGTAGTTTATGTTATTTAAGCTAGAATAGGTAAGATTAGCTTCAATTTTTTTACGTTAGGTCAAGTTGGATTAAGTTATTTTAGTAGGATAGGTAAGGTGGGGTTAAGTAAGGTAAAATTGGGTAATGTTAGGTTAGGTTAATTTAGGTTACGTTAATTAAGTGTGGATCAGTAAGAGTACAATAGGTTATGTTAAATTAGTTTAGGTTGGGTTGAATCGATGAAATTAGTAAAACAAAATTTAAAACTTCAAGAAAGAGGTAAAATCAAATTATTAATATCCGAACCTGAAGCGTTAAATATAACCCGGGAGTAGATTGCAGCAGAATGATTCGGTTGTAAAAGCATCGAACATTGACATTCTAGGTCCAGATCGCACAGGTTATTGCATAGCAGAAACGTAATCACTAGCTTCAAACGGCCGCCGCCTTTAATGCCAATGGTACAACGTTAAAGATTAAATAATCATGGTAAACGATCCGAGCGGGAACTGGAGATAGGTTCACTGCGCGCTAGCAACAGTAAACCAATTTCAGTGTAAAAAAATAATAAACCGGAAGATAAGGAAGGACAAGCGGACAAAAGTGAACAATGAAATTGAATATTCAAACCTACTAAAACATCATTCCATTCAAGTTAATGAAATACAAAATTTAATTGTTTTTCTCCGAGTAATAGTTTATTCCTTTAAGGTTGTACGCAAATTGTGCCTTTAAATTATGCCCTTTCTTGGAGAAAAAATTACTCAGTAAGGTGAAATAGTGCCGGTATATATTAAACTAGGTGGAACATAGAGGGTGGAGATATTGCCGAGGAAAGGGAAAATATTCCATGCCGGCGTAAGTCATTTATATTAGGGGTTAAAGTCGGCAGGGGTGAGAAATAAGGGTTTGGTACAAATAACTTTGGGGTTAAGAGTGATGGAGGTTAATATGAGATAGTTTTTTTCTTATGAAGAGAGTATTATACTTTCTAATTTGTTTAAAAAGTTTTTAAAAATTGTAACAGGTTGATGCAAAAACTTGTATCGTTAAATAAGAAGAAATTCTCTTAATCATTCATTAAATATGTTCACTGCAAAGAAACGATGCGGAAGATGTAATCACGACTAAACAAGTTATATTTATCCACACGGTAAAGTAATTAAAATATATTTTATTGGTACTTTTTGCTTTAAAGTTTTATTCTGGGCAAAACTATTGGCTTAAGAGCATCTTTAATATCTAAAAATATTTTGGTGGCTCATTTTAGGCTTTTATAGTTGATTTCTTTATTTAAAAACAAGTAATATAAATAAAAAAAATATTATAGTCAACTAAGTCAAAAAAAAAATTGTTTTAGATAATTTTTATTAAATAATTACAATTTATATAAATAAAGCAATATAACTTATGCATTAAAACAGCTGTTCCACCAAACAACCTATAACCTAAAAAATCAGCTGTTTTATGAAATTATATGTTATTACTTATTTTAAACCAAATGTGAGGAAAGAAAATAACTATATTGCATACCTTCCCCCTTTTGTGAATCGAATATAAAACTAAAACTAAATTTAAATTTAATTTAATTAGTGAGATAATATTTGAAAACAATATATTAACATCAAATCTCATCCACTACAAGGTTTAAGATATGTATTTGACCTTGAATGGATGAATAACAATTATTTATTTAATGATTGAAAATTTTAACAGGATCTGTGTAAGAACTAATAGTAGGAATTGAAAATCACAAAATAGGGTCGTTTAGTCGCAAATAAAAGTCCGTTAAAAAAGTACAGATTCTCCTTTACTTAGCAAACCCTTCTGATATCCATGAATAAAATTAATTATTGACCACAAAGACATGTACTACCTGTAAATTACAACTATGAAGATGAAAAGTAGATTGGAGGTTATACAATATGTAAACATTTATTGAGCCTGTTTGATTCCTAACACTAAAATCGAGACGGTAGTAAAACTGACTTTGAACATCTTTCATACATAATGGCGTACGCTAATTCTAACCCTGCATTACACTAAGCACGATAAGACTTTCGTAACGAAAAAAACACTACCCTTATATTCAGTTTAATTTTGTCATTGAAGATTTTTTCATCTTAACTCAAATAAGTTACATATTATGTATATTTACTACAAGAAAATTAATCTTTTTTTAATGCATTTATATCAAGAAACGGTAAAGGCGTAAATTTTTTTAGTTTGAGTCCAACTTATTGTTCCTTACTAATCAATGAGACAAATTATTTAACAAAGCTACTTATCTTTTTCATGTCTACCCTTAAAATTGGTTGGTTAAAGAAAAAAGAATCTCAGTCGACTTGTCATTTATTTCTGTAATAACAAACAGACATATATTGCGGGGCTATCTCTTGGAAAGATTAATTTCATCCTCTTGAGAAAATCCTACAATGTCGGACCGACCCTTAATTAAATACATCAATAACGCGGACGTTTCAATCGCCCGGGGAAATCTTTCGAAAAGCCTGTATCGAACAATGAAATCAAACGCATTATTGCCGGGATGATATAGCGTTAATGACACTGTTCTTTGTTGTGCAGGTATTTGTCTAAAACGTACAACCAAGGTTTTATTTTTTTCCGAATAAAACGTTACTTTAAGAAAAATGTATTACCCACAAATAACAAGTATACAATAAGGAATAACATTTTGTTTTTAATCCTTAGAATCTAAAGCTTATAAAAAGAATAAAATTAAGAAACACAAAAATTGAGAGAATACAGAATGGTGTTTAAGTTAAAGTCCTGAAGAATTTGTAAAAAGATATATTTACTTGAAAAAAGTTTACTAACCTACAAGTTAAGCATTTTTGTGCGTTATGCGCTTGAATGATAAATACCGAAAGGATGGACTAACATTTAAATCTTGAATTGTATACCTAAAGAAAATAATGCATGTAGGCCTAATGAAAATATCTTACATAGTAAGGATGAAAATGAGAATATAAAACAAAACTGTAATAAATTCATAATAAATTAATATTATGATAAATAAAAATAGATCTTACGTACATTTAAATTAAAATGCAACTATTCTTCAACGTATAACTACATTAGGTCCAACCACCCCTCCACAACATTTTTATGTCAATTTATTTCCTCCCAGTTTAGAAATTCAGTATTTAGAAATAGTTTAGAAGAAAAACGAAGGAAAATGACTCTGAACAACCTAGGTCCTCGGTTTTTTCCTCCAGGCCACAAAGAACGCAAATATATATGAATAATGGGAAAATATCTACAGGTAGGCATTTCAATCCACGTCCCAATGAATCCAACCTCAAACTCGTGACTATCACTCTGATCACTAGCGTTAGAACCGTGACAGGGAGTTTGGTGCCAATACCCGAAGTACCAGTCTCTTGACATCACTTTAAGGTCTGGACTGGTGACCACCACTGGGACTAGACAAAAGGGAAACTATAGATTCGACCACTATTTAAGAACTACTCGAGACCAATAGTCGGAAGAACTTGTTGCGAACTGTCAGGTTTCTGTATTTCAATACCCCATATGATTAGTTAAGTGCAGTTAGGGCAGTCTGATTCTTTTTGCTCTTGGTTGGCCTAACCTAAGGGGATGACCCTCAGACCGACCTCGGGGTCATAAGCCCATCTATTTAGACTTTGAGAGCGACAAAAGTAACAATAGGGTGTTTTAGAGACATCAGCCAAAAGAGATATGTCATAGGTAACATACCAAAACATAGGGAAATAGCAAAGCAACATCGCCATCTTGATAAAAGGTTTTGACAACATCGATCAAGTTCACAATATGGCAGAGACAATACCAATGAATATTACCCGTAGGCCTGGTAACAGGCGCGTATCCAACCCCCAACCTTCAAGAACTTTGGGTTAAAAATCGACAATATATTATTAAATTAGGTCTTTTTCGGTAGTTAAGTTATTATATATTCTCAAATATAAAATGCTAACTGTATTAAATATAATAATTTTGTAACATTGTAAAGCTCTTTGAATAATTACAAAAATAGATTCACTTATCAAATGTTAGGGAGCAATTGAATGTTCAGGAATTAGAAGAGGAAATTTCCTCATAAGTCATTCTATAATTAAGGAGCCTCAAGAACAGTGACTTACGATATTGGGAATTATATTGATTAAAAAAAAAACGATAATATAAAAAGAGGTATACTTCTCAATTCTTGGGTACCTGATAAAAATTATATTTTTCTTTCTCAGTGCATAATAAAAAGGGTAAACAAGAGAAACGTTATGCGAGTAGAAAACATTTGGAAGCTTATTACTGGGCAGTCTTTTGCTAACAAGTCTTTTGATGCTAACAAATATTTGTAATGCTATTTTGAAGAAGTTTGTCAACAAATTTTAAGCATTTATGTTTTTACATACACGCACGCGCGCTCACACACACACATTATATATATATATATATATATATATATATATATATATATATATATATATATTTATTTATTTATATATATATATATATATATATAATGCATCGATCAGCCCCCGCCCCATAAAGCAAGTCGCTGGATACGCGCCTGCGGTAATTAAATAATAAGAATAAAAGTTATGTATCATTGTACTGTTATAACAAACACGAGTTCATCAGATCAGCGCGTTAGAAACGAATTCGGTTAGAGTTAACCTCAGGAGCCAAAACACTGTCCTTGTACTATATTTTCTTCCATATTATATCCTTTAAGAGACTCTCGGCCCTAAAACCAAGTTGTTTTAAATTTCGCTAGCTATCTCAGTTCACCTTTTCCTGCTATCACTTCCAAATGTTTAACGCCTTTATTAAGTTATTACATGGTATCTTTCAATAGGTGATCTGGCTTCTTTATTATTGAAACCCTTCCTCCTTAGAGATAGATTGCAGTTCATACTCCTTTAATATTTACATAATTAAACATTATTGAATTTTAAAAAGAGTTTTTTTGTTATTTGAATTCTACTTCGCTGAATGAATCAAGGGTGCCCCACAATTCGCCAAAATACCAAGTCCTAGAAGAAGTCCTAAAAGAACTTTTATTTGGTTTATGTAAAACTTTATTTGGTAAAATTTTGGTTTATGTTCACTTCTATAGTTAGACTCGATTTACTCGCATATGCTACATATTGTGTAGCACTAGGAAACCAAACTGGAGAACATTCACAAAGTTTTATTTTAAAAACAAATTATTTAATTATTAGCAAACATATAACAAATTTTTAAAACGTTTTGTCTAATAAATGTATTTTCAGTTCGGCTTAACACATAAACACAAGCAACAGCTATTTACTCAATGTAAATTGTTTCGGGACGCAATTTATCAAGATCAGCATATGTAACTCGCAGTCTGCAATTTTGTTCCAGATATCCGCTCCGACTTATGGACTTTGACATTCAATTTATACAAGTACAGGGTGATATATTTCTTTCCTTACGACCGTTCGTAGTTATACTGAATGTTATAGTAATGCTTCTGATACGTAACAACTTTCTACCACAGTTTCTAACAGCAATGTTAATAGTGCAATAACAGTAATATTATTATTATGTCTCATTTTTTCCAATTGATAATATCTGGTACCGTCGTTTTGAGTTTATTGTAATGCACTGATTGTTGTAATAACAGTCTGTAAATAAAACGACATGTTTTTGCATACTTAAACCAGATTAAATCTTGCACTATTTTCTATTAAAAACTATTTCCAATTACCATTTTTAAATAAATTTTTCGTTATATCTACAATATATATTATAAAACATTTAAGCAGCTTATCTCAGACTTTTTGCAGAGGGGTTTTCACGAACCTTTGATTTAATTTTAAAATGAAGTTGTTTCAATCACAATACAATCATAAATCTTTCAACATTCTTGTAATTATATTCATACATTTTTTTAATTAAATCAAAACACACACACACACACACACACACTATATATATATATATATATATATATATATATATATATTTATTTATTTATTTATATATGAGTGTGTGTGTCTGTGCGTCCGTTCGTTTAGGTTTGTGTGTGTGTGTGTGTGTGTGTGTGTGTCGGACATCTACTCATGAGCGTGTTACTGATTATGAAAGATTTCACTCTCATTTAGGCAGCTCAACAAGGTTAAACAGTTACTCAATTCTGATAAAAATAAAATCATTGGAATAAACTACTTAGTACGGTTTTTGTCTGAAACAGTTGATTCCTGAAATATAAGTTAAAACCTGAGTTAAAAACATATGTAGGGTCGAAAATTACTTGCCTTTGGTTTATCTTATTTTTAAATAGTTAAACGCTTTATAATATTACTTAATTAATTTTTTTAACGTGTAGAAAGTAACGAGTGGGAAAACCGATATCAATTAAGTAGGAAATAAATACAAGACAATGAAAATTAACGTTGAAAAGATGTTTACATTGCCTCCTTCTATTCTCTTGAGTCTTTCCTCTTTTTATTTTGATGGAAACAGATGTGCATCACAAAATCCGTAGCTCTATGTCTCGCCAATTCTCAAACATATAAGAAGTCTATAATCCATAACTATTCCACCTGTTATTTTCTACCTATATACATATTAAGGGTTATTTTCTACCTATATACATAATATTGGTTATATTACACGCCGATTCCTAATTTGGTTCATTTTCTACCAGTATCACTAAATCGGGTTATTTTATACTCTCATTCCTTAATGGATCTATTTTCTACCCCTATCCTAAGTGAGACTATTTTCTATGCCTATCCATAACTGGAGTTATTTTCTACACTGTATTCCTAATTGAATTATTTTCTACCTCTATTCTTATCTGGGGTTATATTCTACAAATATTCTTGATTGAGATTATATTCTACCCATATCTCTAACTGGAGTATTTTCCAGCCCTATTCCAAACCGGAATTATTTTCTAACAATATTCCTAATTGGAGCTATTGTCTATCTATATCTCTAATTAGAATTATTTCTACCTCTATCCCTAACTTCGGCTTTTACTATCCACATTCCTAATTTAGAATATTTATACCCTAACCATAACTAGTGCATTTTCAACCCTATCCTTAACTGCAGTTATTTTATATCCATATCCATAAATGGAGTATTTTCTATCCTTATCCTTAACTGGAGTTATTTTCTACCCCTATCCCTAACTGGGGTTATTTTCTACCCCTATCCCTAACTGGGGTTATTTTCTACCCATGTCCCTAACTAAGGTTATTTTTTACCCTATCCCTAACTGGGCTTATTTTATAAAAATATTTCTAACTGGGGTATTTTATACCCTGTCCTTAACTGGGGTTATTTATTATCTGTATCCATAACTGGAGTATTTTCTATCCTTATCCC